>PVJX010001323.1:0-53244 GCA_004027295.1 Dolichotis patagonum
CTCTTTGTCATGGAAGCATCTTGTTTCTCCATTAATTTCTAGAGAGAGTTTTGCAGGATACATCAATCTGGGCTGGAGGTTGTTCTCCTTCAGGGCTTGAATTACTTCACTCCAAGCTCTTCTTGACCTGATGGTCTGTGTTGAGAAGTCTGCCGTGATTTTGATGGGTTTTCCTTTATAGGTGATCTGTTTCTTTTCTGTGATGGCTTTCAATATTCTCTTCTTATATTGAATTTCTGGGATCTTGATTATTATGTGTCTAGGTGTAGCTCTGTTTTGGTTGTAGGTGGCTGGAGTTCTGTATGCTTCATACACCTGCATATCATTTCCTTTTTCTATGCTTGGGAAATTTTCCTTAATAATTTCTGTGAATAGCCTTTGCAATTCCTCTGTTTTGACTCCTGATTCTTCATTCACATGCTTTATTCTTAAGGTATAGATCTTTTTATTATCTTCTAGTCTTTGTATAGCTACTGACTGCTCCCTTGTTATTTTTAAGAGATCTTCCCTTTCATGATCACACATTGCAAGCCTGTGTTCAATTTTTGATCGTCTATGTTTGGTTTCTTTCAAGCAGTTTTGCCAGCTTTCTATGGAGTCTTTAGTTTCCTGATAATCTTTTTGAATCTGCTTCATGAATTCTAGGGTTTTTTTTTTTTTTGTATTCTTCATGAAACGTTTCTCTCCTTTTGTGTTCCTCCATTCTTCTGTCTGTGTCTTCTTGAGAGGTGCCCAGCCTTTCTTTTATCAATCTACTTATCTCTTGTTTAATTTGAATTAATATTTCAGTTTTGATCCCGCTTATGAGGTCCTGAAGATATCTCTTTATATCCGCTACTGCTGTGTTTGATGTTGCACATTTGCTGCCCTCAATCTCTTTTGTATTTACCTCTCCTGGATCAATGTTCTCAGGGTTGGGGGCTGGGTTTTTTTTCTTATTTCTCCCCCTCATCATGTTTTTGGTTCCGTCCATGCAAGTGTACAGTGTAATTCACAGCCCCTTTTCTTGTTGGTTAAGGCTCCTCTAGAGGGCGCAGGCTAGGGGCTTCTGCCCTCTGGAGTCTGCTATCAGAGACTGAAGTTCAAGCAAGGGCAGTGTGCGCTGGCTCCTCCCCTCTGGGCCAGTCAACCTTTGCAGGCCTTCACTGTGTCAGTGTGCGCCAACCTCAGGGAATTAATTTGTAGTGACCCACTGGGTCCTGGCCAGGGGCATGGCCCGGTCCAAGCAGGCTCCACCAATCCACTTGGTGAGGGGAGCAACCAACTGAAGCCACTTCCTTATGGAGTTAGGGCTGTCCTGCCCAAATCCAACATGTCATCTAGTTGCTTGCCCCTTTTCTGCAGGAGGGTCCCATTCCCATCACTCACTGCGTGTTGATGCCGGTCCCTGAGAACTGCTGGGTTCTCTGACCTCTGACCTCAGCACGGCTGTGGCGAATTCACGGTGCCTTTGGGTGGGTCGTGTGCAGGGCCGGGTCTGGGCGAGCCGTGCACAGGGCTGTTTAGCTCCACACTCTGGCCGCTCAAGCCAGTCGCATGGGTGCAGTCGGTTGGTCAGGTCGGTCCTGGGCAGGAATTCAGGCGGCTCGAGGAGGGCGCCATGCTTGCTGATCTTAGCTTCTCTAATGGTAGCCCTAGGACCTCATATTCAAGTGTTTTTTTTTTCACTTTAGTTTCTTCCTGGGTTGAGAGAGTCCATCTCTCTCTGTTTGGGTCTCTCCAGGGTGTTCTATTCTGGCATTTAAGCTGTCTGTCTCAGAGAGGGTCCCTCTCCTGCTACCTACTGGTCCGCCATCTTTGAAAAACCTCTTACTTTCAACCCCCCTATTCTTGCTAATGGAGGGTGGGGTCCCACATGCTTAGGATGGGACCCAGGGTTTCATGGTTGAGGACCTGCTTCCTGTGCACCCTCATGGATGCCCATTTCCCCACATATATATAGTACTCTCAGAGAATATGGTGAATGTTTCAATCAAAATATTATTACAGTAAGAGACACATCACCATTGTTCCCTCTTCAGAATACTTTGCGTTGCTTCAAACATACTTGCCCATCACTTTTGCAACTTTCTGAAGCAGTTCTGGAAGCCCTTTTTCATGAATATCTTTAATCATGCTGTATTGGCTGCCTTGATATCCTGGATTGATTCAAAATTTTTAGTTTTTGAATCAACGTTGACTTTGGGGAAGAGTCAGGAGTCCCAGGGCACCAGATTTGGTGCACAAGGTGGATGAGGACACATCATAATGCTTTTATGAGTTTGCCCTGTTACTGAATAGCATTTGGCCACAGCATTCACCTTATTTTTGATCACACCTCACAAAGGGAACTTCCAGAACTGCTTCAGGAAGTGGCAGGAACAGTAGGTATGTTCAACACAAGAGGAGTATGGGGAAGGGGTCGTTCATAGCAATGTGTCTTTTTTTTTTATTTGTTTTGCTACCAAGGATCGAACTTACGACCTCACACTTGCCAGGCAGGCGCTTGTGCCACTGAGCTAAATCCCTGAGCCAGCAATGGGTCTTTTCCTGCAATAAGTTTTCAAAAATTACATCTTCATTGTATAGCTTTATCACACTGCATAATTATTTCAACCTTTTGAAAGTCTTTGCATTTTACTGCATATATTCAGACCTCTTCAACTCGCATGACTGTTTATAGGCCACTCATTGTTTCTTTTTGCATTCTTTCCTTGAGAACTCCTATTGGCTCTTTGAAACCCCTGTGTGTGGGGGTAATCTTTTTGCTAAAGACTTCTCTTCTGTGGACCTACATTCATTGCCCTCTGGCCAATAGTTAGGAGAAATGGCCTGTGCTCTCTTGTTTACTGAGGAATGTACTAAAGTGGTTGTTTACAGTCACTGCACAGATAGAACTTATTATCCTGGACAGAGCACATCTGATGTTGGAAGACTGTTGCAGTCATGCTAACCTGACTTATGCTGCATTGGATGGATGGATGAGGAAAACGTGTGCGTCACATGTTATGTGGACCACTTCTTGTGCTCTTCATTAGCTCCTCAGCCTGCCTTTTGTCTGCAGCCCTGCTGTGAACCTGGTGTACTTGTCACCCATCAGCCCTTTCCTCTAGCTGTGCCTAGAAATACCGCATTCTAATAGGTGGGCTCCTGGAGCTCGTTGCTGACCTCACAGCACCCAGGTCAGACACTGGAGCTCCTGCAACCTTTAGGAAGATACACCACAGTTCCATCCACAAGGCAGCTCTTTCCTTGATAGAGCCCAAGTCCATCCGGGACTTTTCAACTGGCTCGCCCGCTCCCTTCCGGTTTCATTCTACCTACCTGTACTCCCATTCCTTCCAACAGGTTCCCAATAGGTTCCTTCCAATAGGTTCCTTCCAATAGGTTCCTTCCAATAGGTTCTCATCTCAGTCTCCCTTTTTGAGAAGAACTCAGACAAAGGTAACTAATTTAAATCAGCTTCAATCAGTTAAAATTTTCTTAAATTTACAGCTCTTTGGAAACTATCTGCTAGTCTTAGAAAGTAAACACCAAATAAAGATGGTCTGAAAAACAAGAAAAGAGGCTGGCATCCCTTATATTGTATGTAAATGTGCTGGGAAGTATCAATTGTTCTGTGAATTAGTCTTTTTTCTTCAGACAGGAGACGGCTCAAATAAGTGCTTAGTTTTGTAAAACCACAACTTCCTAACTGTGCAGCTGTGTCTCAGTTGGTAACTGAATAGTAATAATTTGATCACTGCTTTACAGATGATGAGGCCCTAGATGGAGTCTTTTTCTTGGAGCAAGCACCAAGCTCCCCAAAGAAACCTGCCCTTTCCAAAGAGGGCCAGGATGTGGAGCTTGTGTGTGACACTCTGCTTACACCAGAGACTGCATGGCCTGCTCCACTGTGTATCTGTGTGTGCGCATGCTCCAAGCCTATGTGTGCATGTGTTTCTTTCTCTAGAAGTACAGTATGTACATTCAAAAGTAATTATTTTAAACAGCAAAATCCTTGGACTACAACTAGAAAAAAAGAACATTTTGTAGTGGTAGGAAGTGCTGGGCAGGGCTGGGGATTTAGCTCAGTGGCTTAAGTGCCTGCCTACCAAGCACAAGGTTGTGAGTTTGATCCCTGGTACAAAAAAAAAAAAGTGCTGGGCAGTAAAGCTGGCATCTGAAACCTGTGCATTACCCTACACTATATGCGGTACAGCTAAAAGAGAGTTAAAGTTTCTCAGGATCCATAGAAACAGAGGGCTTCTAACAGAGGAAGGACCAGAATCCAGGCCTTGGGAGCCCCTTCTTATGGTCCTTCAAGTCACCATACTGCCTTCTCTTGACCCTGCTGTTAAAGGTCAGAGGTCTGCATGCTTTTTATGTAAAGGGCCAGTTAGAAAAATATTTGGGCTTTGCAGGCATATGGTCTATAACTACTCATCTCTGCCACTGTGTGAAAGAAGCCATATGGATATTAAATGAACATGCATGGCTTTGGTCCAATTAAGGTTTATTCACATATGCAGGCATAGGCCTCTTTGGCCTCTGGGCTGCAGTTTGCCGATCTGGTCTTATGCACTAATATTGTGGCCATTTCTGCTCATTACTCACAGAAAGCTCCTGGGTCATAGAGAGTTAAAGTCACCACCCGAGTCGTGGTGAGATGAGTTGCATCACAGTCCTCACATGACTGGGCTTCCTTCCAGGCCTGTGTGTGCTCAGACTCTGAGCCAGCGGCCAGGAGAGTGAGCCCGGTGCTCCCAGCGCTTGGTTTCCAGAAGGAATCGCAAATTCCCTTCCTGTGCAGATAAAGAAACAATTGTACCAGGGGAGAACTTACTGGAAAGTAACGTAGGGTCACCAGGAAGGAAGAAAAATTCACTCCTCAGTCATAGTCTTCAGCATCTGGCCAGGAGTCAGTGCTGAGGCCCTGAAGCAACACATCTAGAATGCATACCGGATGTTGGCAGGCCTCAGGGACCTACACTCAGAGGACCCCATGTTGGGTTTGAGCTACTTCTGTGGCCTGCTCGGAGCTGCCTGTGGCTGTTCCAGTCCTCTTATCCTTCTCAAGGTCAAACATATTATTGCCCATCTGATTTTACTCTCAATTGTTATCTGTCATTGCAAAGTCATTGTTTCCTTGAACCAAAATCATCAACAGATGATTATTTTCTCTCAGTTTTGTCTTCCGCAAAACTTGACTTTCGAGTCCTGGCCCGAGACCCTGGAAAACAAGCATCTTTTCTGTAGGAAGTTAATGTAAAGAGTTGGGTGAAGCCCTATGATTATGCCAACAGACTAGACAATTGTCCTGGTGCTTGTGTAAGATGTTTGTACACATGTGTATGTATTTCAGCCTGTGTCTGTGGGCCTCCATCTGAGGAGTATTGTCTTCGGCTATGGAGAAATGATCAAGTACTCTTTTTGGTGACATACACGAGTGAATAGTCTCCGACCATCCCTCTCGAGTCTTTTTCTCTCCATTTCCTCATTCACATTTTTTACCTTTTGAGTTCACATCATGATGTGTTTCAAGGTTCAGAGAAACAAGGACAGTCTTGGTGATCTCAAAAACATACACATGACTGCCGGACGATGATCAACCAACCCGTCAGTCCCATTACCGGACACAAGTTTCTAATGAATGTCTAAGTCCTTGGAGTGACTTGGAGGAAAAATTCACATGCCTTTATTCTCTTCCCCAAGTAGCACTCTGGCCCCAGGGGAGAGGGACACTGGTATTTGTCTGAGGCAGAAAAAATGAGGAGGCAGGAAGGAAGAAATATTTGATTATTTCTTCATAAACGACCCGTTCCTTCAGCACCTGGCTGTGGTCCCTGCTGCTGTGGGAAGAATATCAATGGCTCCTGTATTCCATTGTTTGTGGCTGGGAAGCAATTGCCTGTTGCTCTGGTCTGTCTGGCTCGCAGGCTGTTGCAGGGCAGAAAATGGGGCAGAAAAAAAGGGGACATTTTAGCCAAAACACTTTAAAGTCAGGTTAGATCTCCCTCGAAGGCCCACTTTGGAGTTTCCATCTATTCCTTTTTGTTTCTTCACGAACTTTGGATTCCTCTGTAGCTGTACTCTCTCCCCTGAACAGGGCCCTCTCCTTAGGGGTACAGGTTCTACTACTCTGCTCATACTAATGCTTTTTTGGTTATTTTTAAAAAGGCCTATTTTGTGTTAATGAAATGTGTATCTTCTTCAGGAGCACTACTGCCAAGAAATGATTAACGGATACTTAAAGGAAAAACATAACAAAACAAAACACAACAAAAACCCAAAACAGTAAACAGGCTAAAAATTGTTGGTTTTGAGTTTGAAATGGCCCACCACCACAAGGTGGCGCTGTGAAAACACCTCATTTTAAAGTCCTGGAAAAAAGGGAAAGGTTGTAAATAAAGCACAGCATTAAACACTTTTGCACAGAAAATTCTTTGTATCAGAAGAGTGCAGTGTGCATATGTATGTGTGGTGGTTATTTGTGTGTCTCTGTGTGTGTCTTCCCTTGTGTAGTGTTGATATAACAATTTAGAAAAGTAGACGTTATGGGGAATAGTGATAGAATTTAGTTTTGAGAAGAGACTCATGACTGATACTTGTGTAATTCCAACAAGCATTTTAACATTTGTTAAAAATTTATATTGAATTTTAAATGTATTTATTCCTAACCAGGCATCTTTCCTGGCATCTTCTGGGATGCAATATTGTAGAGTTTTAGAATGACCGGTTACAGTTACTGTTTCTCAACCCACTTTTATTCCACACAAAGAGCTTGCACACACCAGGGGCATTTATTTGAAAACAATTAGTGCCCCATTAGGGGAAATATGAAGCCAGTGGGTCACAGATGTTCTTGACTGCATTAGGAACCTGGTGAGGAGAAAGTTGGTAAATTAATACTCTACAGAAAAGAATTCTTTCCTTTAAAACATGATGTCTATTGTGTGACTCCTTAATGTAGGTACAATTGTTATTTAAAGCGACCATTTTCATGTTTGTGCATTCGGTATGTGAAGAGGATATCCATTTACTAGCAAAGAGATGAAAAGCAGGTATTTCACAAGTTTGTACATTGAAATGGGTGTTGATATAATGGATCAGATAATCTTGCTCTTGAAGAAAGGCCAAAAGTGGAAAGCAATCCAGTGCAAAAGAATTCGAAATGTCCAAAGCTTTATATGAATGCTCATTTATCCCACCTCCAGAGCAACTCTGCATCAGATGGTGTTAGCATCTCTATGCTCAAAATGAGGTTCCAAGACAGTTAAGCAACCTACCACCTGTTAGGAGACCCAGTGTGACAGCTTGAGGATTAAGCCTGGAAATTATTCCAGGGAGAGAAATGTAGGGATGTGAAAGAGAAAAAATCTAGGCTGTTATGTAATTTATAAAATGTGTATCTCTTTGAAAGAATGAAGAAAGAAATATGATCTATTCTAATGCTTCCACAATCAGATGTGGGCCCTATCTATCTATCATCTATATCTATCTATCTAATATATATATACTGACCTAGATACACATGTACATATACACATAATATATACATGAAAACATGTAAATACAATACACACATACACACGTAAATATATATGTGTATGTATATGTAAAACTGGAAATTGAACCCAGGGCCTTATGTACCTTACCTGCTTAACCGCTGGGTTTTGCCTTCACTCATATATGTGTCTTTTACTTCTCTTACATGATTTCCCTCAGCTTCAATTTTGACATAGCTTTAATATTACCCGTCATTCACAGAGCAGGGGCCTGGGAAAACTACTGGATTTTCCTCATACACAGGGAAGGTAGTACAAGTTACTCATGAAAGTTGCAGCTGTGATAGTTTCCAAATGATTCATACTACAAAGGCATTGAACCAGCTGCAAATGCAATTCAGGATACAGAAATCAATCAGTCCCTACTTGGGAAAAATTATGCTAATGAAAATATGTAATTCCAAGGAGTGTGCCTGGTCTACATTATGTGATTAATATGCCAGCAGTATCTGAGGCTACAGAAATATAGACAATTTTCTATTGTTTTGAAGTGTCCAAAGGAGCCACATACTAATCATTAGACTTTCGATTGAATCATATTCAGAATATCGAAGCCCTTGCAAAGGTGTCTTGTGTCCAATAAGAAAGTTATATGGAAGGAAAGACTGTGTGAAGGGTGATAGTATATATGGTGTGATCACAGATTGGAGTGAATATTTAAAAGTTAAAAAAATTATTACAATAAAAGACATACTGCCATTAATGCCCCTCGGAATTTTCCCCTTCACTTTGAAAACGTCTTTCATGTTTATTCATGGCCACCTAGATGTCCTGAACCGATTCAAAACATTTACGGCAATTTCTGTCAAATAAAAACATTGTGTCCTCATCTACCTTATTCACCAGATCTGGCACTGTGTGGCAGCTGGCTCTCCCCCAAAGTGAAATTGACCAAAGAAAGTAAATATTTTGAACGGGTTCAGGACATTGAGGCAGCCATGACAGTGCAACTAAAGACAGTTATGAAAGAGGAGTCCAGAACTGATTGAGAAGGTGACAAGAACAATGGGATACATGTGTTGGAAGCAAGGGGCAGTATTTTGAGGGGGATTAAGGACAAGGTATATTTTACTACCACAGATTTTTAAAAATTTAAACATTCATTGTATTTTATGATCACACCGTGTATGTGGAATGGGTGGGCTTTGCCGTCTACTGACTTACATTGGAACTAGTGGGCTATTTCTGATACATACAGTTCTTTTGTATGTACATGATGCTTGATTTTGATGCCACGTCTCATGGTGCATCAGGGATGTAAGTGTTTGGGACAGTTCGTCATATTATACTTAAACTATCCAGGCACTTTGATGATTTTAAAAATTAGGAAAATATCCCATGTCCTATGACTATCAGAATTAAAGGTGACACAATATTTGAGAAAAGATTTATTATAAGTTCCAGAGAGAGGCATTCAACAAAACTGAATTTCTGATTTGATACAAAATGCAAAGAATCTGATTCTTTGCTGACAAATCTTGAATCAGCTGGAGTTTAAAACAGAAGTTAGAGCAACTGAGAAACCTTTTGACACAAGCAGGAAACCTAGGGTTTACACAGAAATTTCCAATTGTGTCTTCTAATGGTTCTGAAATATCATCAGGGATGCCACTGATTTATTTGTGCTCTTGTTCATTTGCGCATTCATTTGAGTTCTGAAGTGGTCTTAACTTCTGACTGTGGACAGTGAAGACTTTGGTCGGCTACCTGTGGCAAGACTTCTTTGCTTTCAGTGATAAACTTGAGCTGTTTACATCCTAGCCTGTTGGTTGTGTTTTCAGTATCCTTGGTGTTGAAAAAATGCCACCTGTCGGGGCCAACAGCACCCTTGTCAATTCCTTTCGGGGCCAACAGCACCCATCAATTGCTTGTTTTGCTAATGATTTGCTGCAGTTGAGACACAGTTAACTTGGTCTAGTTTCCAGCTCCTGGAGACCACAGGAAGCAGACAGGTGCCTGCCTGACTTTCCAAGGCTTTAGACACTCCTTGGCGTGGGTGGAGCAGCACATGTTCACTGTACTTCCCGTGTCAGTCCATATCCTGCTGTCAGGCCCTCCCCCGGTGAGACTTGGGGGATACACCAGAGAATTTTCTTGATCTGGGCTCAGAGTCAAGCACGTTCTTTTAGAAATGTTAGAAAACTCAGTTTAAGGAATATTAAAAGGTCTCATAAAAGAGGTTTGCAGAGTTGGCTAAGCAGTCAGCTTGTTAATGAGACCAAAGAGTCATATCTTATCTTGCCATTTAATCAATTCATAAATTATTTCAATATGGGACATCTTTTTCCTTTTCATTTTTTGCAGGTTTTCCCCAGACTATAGAAGGTTGCCAAAATTTCTCAGTCTTTGAGACTCTTATGGATTATGTCTTTTGCATTTCTTTTTATGAAATTCAGTTCTTCTCTGATATGGAGAAGTAACAGAAGAAATTAAGCAGTTTAGCAAAACTCATCAGTGCAGAAAAGCTGTCAACTGAGATTTTGTTGCTCTGAGTCCAGTGCCTCATTTTGGCATTCTAAATAACCAACTCAAGCAAGAACTTGGGATTGTGGCTCCATGTTTGAAATTCAACTGCCCTCCAAACCAACTACTAGGGAGAGAAACCAAAGTGCACAATAATGACTAATTTTATTTACCCAAAACTTTTCATTCCAAAAAGAAAATGAGGTGGTTTTCACCGAGAGCACATAAATAAGGTCAGGGTAAAATATAAAATTGAAGAACCAGGAGACATATATCAGTATAAAAGGTTGACATTGAACTTAACCCAGGTAAGTTATAAAGGTTTGCATAATTATCACAGTTCAGCCTCATACTAGAATAAGTCAAATTGAATCCAAGTGTAAAAATGACCATAAGAAAAAAAGCAAGGAATGTGCAAGTTTTCTGTGATAAAAATATCTCTGAATGCTGAGAATTTTTAATAATCCTTAAATCCTTCATTTCATCATACACTAGATAGTAAAAAAGTTTAATAGACTTACATTTGTCTGTGTAGCAAGTCACCATTTATTGTTTGAAAACAAAGATTGAAACAGGTAAGTTTTGCAGGACAAAGAAGATCAAGTTGAAAGCTTAGTACTCCAAAACAGAGATGTAGGTGAATAAACCAAGAACTTTGGAACCTGGGCAGGGAGATACAAGGATGGCGCTGCAGTGTTCCTCCAACAAATGGGGTCCACACTACAGTTGGGGTCAACACCACCTAATGCTAGCTAGTGCCTAGCATTGGTCCTAATGTAATAAATCATGCAAATGAAGAAAAATAAAGGATTTGTGGTTGCTTTGTGGAGAGTTATGTACACTTACTTCTAAGAATGGAGTATTTTATTTGATGTTAGCTGTAGCAGGATCATTCTAACAAGGCCAATTTAAAACCCAGAAAACCAGACAGTTCAGGTTAGCATGACTTTAGTTCCTAGACCTTCACAAATGTACCTGCTGCATATTACGATGCAAGGAACTGGTATGTGAAGATGATCTTAGGTGTCTCCTCTAGGCTGCCTTGACCATGATTCAGCCTGTACTGAAGGCTCTCCCAGAGGGAGCCGCTGACATGCAGGAGTCTGCTCTCCCTGTGGCTTCCTCACGCATACTCAGGAAAAGGTACAGAGACAGAGCCGTCATGGAAGGTAAGCTGCACTCCGTGTTGAGCAGAGTGCTGTGGTCTATCTCTCCATAGTGATGGTGGTGACCTGAACTATGCAGGTCTCCATTTCCTTAATAAAATCCTTTCCTTAACCCATCCTCTGAAATTGGGAGTTTACACTAAGATCTATACCAGGCTACAGTCCACAGACCCACCTTTGAAAGTTTCTCTTAAGGCAAGGAGGCTGGTAATCGCTTAGAGCTCAGGTTTAAATTGTGATCCAAAGGTCCCTCAAATAATCAACAGCCTTATCTTTAACATTATTAGCACTTCTGTTGTGTTCAGCGTTCACTTTCATCCTGGAACTGATGGACTCTTCTTGGGCACCATGAGGGGCTCGCAGGGTAAAATGCTTCTTCATCTTCAGGTTTCACCTCGTTATTGTTAATTGTGTTGTCCTCTGTAGGTAAAGACTAAGTAGGCCATAAAAAGAAGGGTTCATGGTCAAACTTCATCCCAAACTCAAGCAAATGACGCAGAACACAGTGGAAAGCCTTGTCAACACGGTCATTGTCACTAATGGGTATTTATCCAGTGTCAGTGAGGCGCTCTGCTCCACTAGCTGCGCGCTGAGTCCCAGCATCAGTAATGAATGTGCTCTAATGCTGTGAAAAACAGTACAACCTTATGCAAGTAAATCATCACTTGGTCATTATTCTTTTTATTGTTGCTGGAACATTGGTTAATTCAATTCTGTCCTCTGAATTAAACTTTAACCAGGATTAGTTTTCATGACAACTAGGGACATTGCTCATAAAAGAGGAAAAATAAGGATTGCGCTGGTTTTCGCAGATCTTTCTTTTCGCCTTTGAGTCTGAGTATAGTGGACCCTTGTGGTTCTTCTTTTTCTTTTAATAGCTTTCTACGTAGATTCCAACAGGTCAAGAGTACACAATGTTCCTTAAAGCAGAATCCATGCTTTTCATCCAAATCTTAGATTGAAGTCTGGGGCCACTTGTGGATATTGAGTTCTATATTTTTACCACTTTCAACATTAACAGGTGATTTCATTGAATTTTAGATAAAAATTTAAAACATTAAGCAAAATAGGAAGCAGTGCTTAAAAGTTGAA
The DNA here is from genome assembly GCA_004027295.1 of Dolichotis patagonum. NCBI lineage: Eukaryota > Metazoa > Chordata > Mammalia > Rodentia > Caviidae > Dolichotis > Dolichotis patagonum. The sequence goes on from PVJX010001323.1 coordinate 12,248, forward strand.
GTGCTATATAAATTCATGTGTTATAATAATAAACAGGATTATACATTGCAGGAAGATATTTTCTTTAACTTTTAGCTCTGGGTACACAAAACTTCATGCATCACTGACCATATTCTTTGGTTCAAGATAAATGTGGTTCAGCTGGGCATAATGGTGTAAACCTGCAATTCTAGCACTCTGGTAGGCTGAGGAAGGAGCATGGCAAGACTGAGCCCCACTTGAGCAAGGCCCTGTTTCAGAAACAAAGCAAAACAAAACCATGCCAAACCAAACAGCTGGGGGATGTATGGCAGGGCAAAGGACCTGGGTTCAATTCCCAGTAATGAAAAAAGAGTAATTCACTTTTTTAAATAATAGAATTACTACCCGTAGACTTATTGCCCAATGTCAGAATAAGGATGTCACTGATAGTAAAATCAAATGTTCTTATCACTGTTTGTGGCCAATTAATGTATGTTGGCTACTGGTTGTTTTGAATATCATCATCATTGTCATCATTTTCTTGAGGCCAAGCAATACTTCAGGACAGAATTAATCAGCTATTAAAATTTACCCCCACACATCTGCATAAGGTGTTGGATTAAACAAATGCAACCAGAAACTTTTGGTTAGTGGAATAGTGTGGTTGATTGACAACTGGTGGTCACTTTGTAACATCCAACTGAACTAAATCAGCATGGTGCTGAGTGTGAGGGGCCCACCTGAGGATCGTTGGCAACAGCACAAAAAAGAACTGGGAGGGAAGAGGTGCAGATGGTTCTCCTGGAGAAGCTGCTCTCCTGTCTTCCCTAATATGAACTAGGCTGTTGCTGTCGGAGGAGCTTGGGACTTTGTTGTTGCTGAGAATGGCCGAGGTTCACTTTGGGGCTGCTCTGGCCCTTACTTTGAGCATCTCTTCCTGGCTCCAGAGTGGAAAATGGTGTGCTGTTCAGCCTCCTGGAGAAAAGTGTTGCACTAGTTTTCCTGGTATGAACTCAGTGGTTCTCATAGAGGAACTTGGGACCTTGTTGTCACTGAGGATGGCTGGGGTTCTTTTCAGGGGAGCTCTGGTTCTTACTTTGAGCATCAGTTCCTGGCTCCTGTGCAGATCCCTCAGCCTGCTGGCATAGATCCTTCATCCCGCTGGCACAGACTTTCTAGCTTCCACTGCTGACCTTTGGGCCTTCCCAGCACAGATCCCTGAAACAGACATGCATGAGACATTGCCATGGACTCCAGGCCTTCAGCTGGACTCATGCATGACATTGCTGTGGGATCCAGGCTCTTAGCCGGATTCTTTGGGTCTCTAGTGTATAGACAGATTCCTGAACTTTTTTTGCATTTGACTCTTTGGGTGACTATTATAAGATAATGCTATAAATTATGTGTCCTGTATTAAATTGTTTCCCTTGTAAACCCTGACTACAACAAATAGTATTCTGCTCCTTAGGGAGTGCTTTATTTGCCATGGAGCTTAAACCATATACTGTATGAAAGAATCACTTTCCTAGTAGGTATCAGACTCCTCTATTCCTGAGGCTTCCTGACTGTTTAATTGCAATCTGCGTTCCATTCATCCTTTTGTTTATTGAAAGAAAATTTCCTGAGCGCCAGATATTGAGTGGGGCACTAGGGTTTTATGTCAAAATTGATGAGGTTGAGTTAGAGACTATTTCAGTGTTACAGTGATGAGTGAGAGAGAAGCTTTGAGCAGAGGAGGTAGTTTGAGTGGGAGAAAGCATACTTATTTCTGTTCAAGCAGTTAGGGAAAGCCACTGGAGGAGGTGGCATTGACAGAGGGATTTTCTTGATGAAGAAGAGGTGGACATTGAACATAACATGGGACAAAGGTACTTTAGTAGAACATAGGGAGATTTGAGAGCACTTCTTCACCTCCTTTTCTTTCTTTGAAAGGCCTCTGGCTTTGTCATGTTGTTAGTAATTTAATATCTGCCACTAGTCAGAGAATGACAGGGTCTCTATAGCAAGATGTTGTCCTGGGCTGAAGTTTATTCTGTGCAGACATATCAGAGCTCAGCTTTTGCACAGATGAAAAGATATACTCATGCTATCTCAGAGTGCACAATGTCTAGATACAACGAGCAGCAACCGCAATTATGAGAAGTGATAGTGATTCCAACATCTTCGCTAACTCCAAGAATGAGACGATTCTCTGCTATCAGCGATCCTGCAGTGTTATTCTGGAAGAACTGCCTGTCCTGTCCATTTATGCAGGCACTCAGGTTTGTCTATTGTGCAGTGGAAATACAGATCCTCTTAGAAGCCAAAACAGTACACATCGAATAAGATTTCTGTCTCGATTGTTTTCTGGAGATAATGAGGGAAAGGTAAAAAAAAGACGAGAAAACATTTTGAGGGCATACAGTCTATAGAATGATGTCGTAGCAACAATTCTTTGTTTCTTACAGTAATTGAGTCAAGGGCTTATAATAATAAGATTGTGCAGCCAGAGCAGAGAGCAGATCTGTGGACCTTATTCTCTCAATTAGATTTCTGTGGCTGAGCCACAGGAAGCCATCAGAAGTTAAAGACTTAATTTTTCTCAATACTGTGTCTTGAAGGAGAATTATCAGTATGCAGTTTTCTAGCTGCCTGGCTGCCTTGTAAAATTTTATTTTCTCTGCTCTCTTCTGTCATTGTTACCATGGCTGTTCATCATTGCAGTTGTGATGCATGGGCTGGCGGTGTCTTTGTTCTCACTTGCTGGAGTTATGCTCTAGGTAGGAGAGTTGCCCTGGGCAGTGAGGGGCCCACCTTTCATCTGGATGGTCCAAGTCCTGGGTAGCAGTCACCCTGGGGTAGCTTTGCAGACTGGCTTTTCTTGTTCATCTCCTCAAACTGTGTTTTAAAATCACTCCAGTCTCATCGTGGAGGAAGACATTCAGGAGGTTGATTTACATTTTATCTTGGTAGAGGGGCTGTTTTCCTGGGTTGTACTGAATGTTATTTTCAGGTTTCAAAAGGGCTCCCCGGGGTCTGGCAATTCTGCAGATTGTGGGTGGGGAGGTGTGGGCACCAGCAGAGTGTCACGCTGAAGGCATTTGGAGGATGTCTTCAGGCTGAGGCTTTGTGGTCTCGGGAGCATCAGAATGATGTTGCCTTCATTTGCTCCTTTTGTCTTGTGAGGATCTCTTAAGGGAGTGGTGGCTTTTGATGATAACTTACAGTCCACCCCGGCACAGAAGCCATGGTTTGCCACCACTGCCCTAAGGTGAAGGTTAGGTCTTTTGTGGTTTGTCTGGCAAGGAAATTTACCCTTGAGACCTGTGAACTGAGAACAGGTCATGGCTTGTGCTAACAGTTTTAGAAGGTGGCAGGAAGGCCTGGAAATTGTACAATAGGTTCAATGTCTGCATGCTCTATTGAATTTAAAGAGAAATTGAACCAATTCTTTTTTGCATTTTACTTACTGCAATGGCTAATTTTTTCCTGCCCCAGAACTGAGGCAGAAGGAACCAAGGATCTTTACACTTAGCTATATCCTCTGTGTTTTAAAAGACTTTTTCATTTTTAATTTTGAGAAAAGGCCTCACTAACTTGCCCAGGCTGGGTTTAAACCCACCATTCTCTTGCCTCATCCTCCCAGTGTAGGGATTACAGGCATGCACCACCAAGCCTGATTTGTGATAGATAATTTTGCATCAGTTTGCCTGGGATTGGGAATATTCACATAGCTGGTAAAACCTTCTTTTGGGGTGCGTCTCTGAGAGTGTTTCTGGAAGAAATTAGCATTTGAATTTGAGGAGAGCTGTCCTGACTGGTGCAGACAGAAATAACCCAGTCCACTGAGACCCCCAGTTGACCCAAGGCAGAGTTTGCTCTGCTCCTCTGCTGGGGCATCACTCTTCCCCAGGCCTCAGACAGAATAGCTCCTATTTCAGGCCTTCAGACTCAGAGATTCTCAGGCCTTCGTCTCAGAGCGGGAGTTACACCTTTAAGTCCGGAGTTCTGTGGACTTTAGGCTCAGACAGAATTATACTACTGTAATTCTTTGCTGGCTTTCTGTTTTGCAGATGGCAGGCAGTGGGGGTGAGACTTACTGTACCTGCAGTAACTCTAGCAATTGACCCAGGACTTCCTGAGGATAGGAAAATCTATTGCAGTCCCAGTCCTTTATATGCAATGGCATAGTATATACATATAATTTATGCAGTCTTTCTGTATATCTTGTGTCATGTCTTGATTATTCAGACTTCTAATACAGTGTAAATACTATTTAAATAATAGTATAAATACTATTTAAATAATAATCACTCTTAATCTGCTCTTAGCTGATCCTGCCTCTGCCTGGTGCTAGCTGCTTTCTTGTCTCCAGTACTTCTTAGGAAGATATGTGCTGCATGTTGTTTTAAAAAACTGACAAACGACCGACTGACCAACTGACAGACATATGCAACTTCTTCACAGAGTGATCTGTAATTTTGTGTCCACTGCTTTCCAGGTAGTATTTCAAGTACAGTGAGCCCTAATCCTAACTTTGGTCACCACCATTCAGAAGACATCACTGCAAGATTGCTGGCCTTTTGGTGACCACCCTAGTCCTCCTGAGATTTAGGAAAATAGTGCCCATTCAAGTGTATAAATAATAATAACAACAACAACAATAACAACAAAAATGAACCGGCTTCTAATGAACTGCAAAGGAAAGTGTAAAATAATTAATGGCAGCATTTTGGTAGGTTAAAAAAATCATGTCTCTTTTCAGAGTGGACCACTTTTACTACTTTAGACTTTATAGTCTGGTGTAATTTATGTATTCTACTGATGTTGGAGGCTCGTGGAAATTCAGGGAAACTGCTCACAGAAATCATAATCATCAATTTATTTGAATTTTGGATCTTCCTGTAGCAATTATGTTTAATGCCCCCTTTAATAATTCCAGTGTGCCACATGAAATCTGAGCAATGAATATTTCTATCTAATGCAATATTAAGATTACAGACCCACATCGTGTTGACTTGTGGCAGTTATTTGTTGACTTGGTAAACTGTCTTTGTCTTGGAATTTGTGTTCCACTTCAAAGTAGAGAGTAGAAATGTCTACTCCTTCTGAATTTCAGAAACCATACTGCAACCAAGACTTACCCCAGATGGTAGCACTTCCTGATTGGTCCCTAATTTGGAAGTTTAATTTGTTCTAACAATAGGATTTTCTGGTCATTAAGTTCCAAGCTCCTCTGTTGTAAAAGGCAACATAAGACACTGCTTAGTGAATGATGAGCTCAGGAATAGGTGGAGAGCTAATATGTCTTGAGTACTTTGCTGTGTGCCAGGAATTATTACATTATATATGTTTCCTCATTTAATTTTTGAACCAGTCCTATGAAGCACTTATTAACCACCCCATAATACAACTAAATAAATTAACATTTAAGACTTTGAGTATTTTTCCTATGACCTCACATGACAACCAGGTATGAGATGCCAACATGTTCCTCCCTAGTTGTGAAATGTGTGCTGCTTCCACCAAACAATGCTCATTATGGATCAGAAGGCCTGGAGTTGTTGGTTTATTCATTTATTTCACCTTCTATGGTGTTTGTTGAGTACTCACTATAGTATCAGTTATTCTTTTAGTCCCCGACAGTTCAATAATGTTCAAGAAAGAAATTATGACTTTTCTGAAAACTCTTACAGTAGAGTTAGGGATAGACAGATGGGAGAGAGGTGATAACCAAGGAACAAATAAGTCAATAGATATATAAATTGGTTAATCAAATATCTTTAAAAAAAATAAAACAGAGGGTTATGATAAAACAGTAATGGGGTCTACTTAGGACTGGATGGTCAGAGAGGACCTTGATCATGCTTAAAGTGAGCAAGGAATGATCAGGTAAATCTGCTACCTGAAAGCAAAACTTCTAGGTGGGGTATGTGGGAGACAACTCCAGTGACTCCCCTCAAATGCAAAACAATTACTGCACCTCTGATTATTTGGAGACTTATTTCATTATGTAGAGAGCTGGCTATGGTATTTCCTTCTCTCTTCAGTTGGCTCTAAGCATTGCAAATAAGGCTAGCCAAGGTGCTGGTATGTAATCGCTAAAGCCATGAGATAGTCCTGTTTCCTCACATAGTGTTCTCCATGTAAAGGATATGAGCACAGCGGGATGTTAGAGCTAATAGCTCTGGGAATGTCAACTGGGTAGGAGCCTCAAGGTAAAGAGGCTATGATTCCCCAGGGCACAAGAGTTTGGGTATCAGAAACGAAAGCCACAGCCTCCCCAAAAAATTCAGTTGCTATCTTAATTGGATTGTGTGAACTGATCCTCCTGTATATCTTTACCTCTGCAATTTACAGAGATGCCTTTCTCTCACCTGGCCATCCAGCTCAAGTTACTCACATAATCCCCACCCCCATCCCTGAGCCACCCTCCTTCTTCACAAGATAATAAATTCTGGGAGAGGCCTAGGATCAAGGCCTTTGTCTGTGCATCCTCACAAGGATTGGATTTAGGACCCCTTGGCTGCCCTTAACTTGGAATATGTCTTGTTGTCTGTACTCCTGCCTTGGTTTGCATTGGTGGTGGTAGATTGGAATTAACTTGCTAGGATTCCAATAACATCTCAATGGGATTACAAATATAACTTTTTGGATTGTGAGGAAAACTAGAAAGAGGATTACAATACTTGGATGACTGTACACAGTATTTGGGATTACAATAGGTGACACAGCTGGTGCAACTTGAACTGTTAGAAATAAAGCACACTTCTGCCAACAAATGTTACATAAATGAAGCACTTAAATTTAAAACATAGTTTTGAGATACAAGAAAAAATTTACAGTGTGTTTTGTTAACATGGCATTTATTAATAACACTATTTAGGATCCATAATGTCCAAAGATTGCTTACCTACATTATGGGGTAGCAATAACCATGGAAACTAGTTATAAAATATAGCATGGAGAAAAAGAGACAATTCACATAATAGCAGGCATTATTACCTATATAAAAAGAGTGAATGCATTATTCAGAGAAACAAAAGAAAACTTGAATAAATTGACACTTTACTTTTCCTGGAAGGAACGATTTACTCAAATTGTAAGGCTATCAATTCCAGACTATTCTAATAGTTTAAGCATAACATCTTTTAATTTTAAGCATTATATCTAATAGTTTTAAGCATAATATCATTTCTGGGGGAAGGGAATAGAGTAATTCTTAAAAGCATTTGCATCACCAAACAATTGGTACTAACACAGGAAGTTTCACCCTGTGAGATGTTAATATGGCCTATAAAGCTATAGTAACTAAAATTGGTAATAAAGCTCAGGAAAAAGTCTATCAAATAGAGCAATAATTCTAGAAATGAACAAACATTTATAAAGTTTTGGTAGAAAATAAATTATTTAGAATGAGTTACGAATTGATAGATTATCTTGTAAACATTATGACATTTGGCTTATTAAATTGTAAGAAATAAAGAGTGACTTACGCTAACAAATGTAACATATACTAAGCATTTCAATGTAATAGTTTAGAGATACAAAAAATTACTTTGTGCTTTTATAAACTTGAAGTGAAGATTGTTTTACAGATGTATAAATACCAGAAATGAATAAAGAAAATAATTAAATTATCTGAAACTAAAAATATTTAAAAATTAGAAACAAATGAAGGAAAACAGGATAATCTATATAATCCATTACTTTGACAAAGAATTACTATGTAATAAGATCTTAAAGAAAAACTATGGATTTCAAAAGAAAAACAATATCAAGGACAAAAAGTATATGAAAAATGTTTTGTGCCAATAATAATTAAGGAAGAGAAAATAACACATTAATAGGATCTTATATTTTCTCTTTCCAATTGACAAAGATGATAAAATACTAGAATTCAATGTCATAATGATATGGAGAAAGGACATTTTAATATATTGTTAATAGTAATAAATATTCATAGTTACTTCCATCAGCAATTTGGCAGTATGTGAATAATATGTGTTTTGCTTCTAGCAATAAAGAAATCTGTTCTATATAAAAATATGTATAAGAATTCAGCTATTAGGTTACTTATTATAACACTGCTTAGGACCCTCTATTCGAGGATTGCTTATATATACTGTGGGCTAAGGATAGCTATAGGAACACATTAAATATGATGTGGTAGAGATGTATTAATTGATGTGAAAGAGACCTCTAGAATGCATTTCAAGCTTATGCATGAAACAGGTAATTAAGCACAATCTCCAGTTGCTTTTTTGTTGTTAAATTGTGGATATATATAGAATGCATGCTTAGGCAAGAAGTTTTGTAAAGTTTTCTTTGAATGAGTGAGGTTATAGTTGTTCGTATTCTTCTTTTTATGCATATAATTAAAGAACCTGTTTGATAATGTGGCCTTCAGATTTAGGTGGATCTGTGCATATCCTGATCTGCTAGGTACTCTGTGACACTGGGAAAATTAAATAATATATCAGCAGGATCAGAAAAGTAACTACCATTTTCTCTTTGTGGAGCATCAAACCCACTGGATTCTGTTCCTTATTTCTTGCCTGTGTCAGATGACGTCTCTGGATTGCACAATGCCTGTGGCTACAGACAGGGCAAGACAGTTACAAACTGGGTGAGATTACAAATCTACTCTGATAGGACTCTTTGGAGTGTGTGCTCTTAGAAAGCCTAATGTGCCCTACTGCTCCAATTGGTCAGATGTGAAATAGCTTGGTTTATTTTTAGGCCAGAAGAAGCAGGTGAGAATACTCCTAAGAAGCCAAATGTTTCCCTACATGGTACAAAAGCAAAATATAGCATATTAAAGCAATACTGAGAACTTTTTGAAGGTTGTTGTTTCTTGAAAGGTTTGAGATACAAACACAGGGCATGTGATTCTTGCTGAAATGTGCCCCAAAAGGGGTGGAAACCAGTCTGTGGTTTATTTATCCCAAAGGTGCCTTTGTCCAGACTCATAATCACGCATGCATGTTTCAAGAAATAATATTTTCCAAAGTGGTGCCTTGTGATCTTTTCAGTTGCATGTCCAGTTATCTAGGACCAAAGGTAAGGCAGGAGGATTAAATATGCATCAGATGAATGCCTAGTTATTCTCAGATTGTTGAACCTTCACACTCCTTCTCTTGTTCAGTTTCTTCATCATCCTTACATTCAAAACCCTTTCATCAGCTGTTCTTACTTTTCACCCAGGAAAGGGTAGACGGAACAGTCCCAGAGAAAGCTTCATCTGCATATTTTCCATATTTTTGATGTAGTTAGCTTTCTTCTTCCATCTGATTTTTGCAGGGAAGGGGGGAGGAGGGCAGTGAGTTAACAGAATTCCTTTGTCCAGTTAAGGAATACCTCCAGAATTTTAACAAGGGACATTCTTGCTAGTCTTATAGGTTACACTTAGAAAGTGGATGAGTCCCTGGAACTGGCCCGTGGAGTTTTATTTCCATCAGGCCTTCATTTGAGTCACAATAGGAGAGCTAGAGCCAATAAGATAAATGCAGGTTAGCAAGTGGCTGCTTTGACTTAATATGGAAAAATACAAAATAATGGGAACTAGGTAAAAGCTGGCACAGAGGATTAGGGCTTAAATTGAGACAGACTTCTTTCTTCCCAGTGAAGGGAAGGCTCTGGTAGTAACTGTCTACAAACCCCAATCTATCAGCTTCATGCCTGGTGGTAATTAGGAAGCCAAAGGAACTATGATAAACAGGCAGAGGACAAGAAGGAGAAGCAAAGAGGACCTAAAAGGCTCTGGGAAGCTGAGAATCTTGGCGGACAGGGACATTTGCAGGAGGTAGGCCCTGAGGTTGGAGAAAAAATGGAGCTTCTTTCCCAGTCTCTGTGGATAGCCATGAAGTTGACAAGCAGGAGAAGAGAAAGTAAAAGGGCAACAAGCTGAAGGATCCAGAAGATAGGCATTGACATCCCATCATGAAGATCTCCTGGGGTTTGGGTGCCATGCCTAGGATTTCTTCAGGTACTCTGCTTTGCCCCCTGTGGGCTGCATGACCCTCCTACCCCTGCTATTTCATATTTATCATTTTGAAATCAGACTCTAGGAATGGGTCAGCTATTTAGGACTGTCCTGCTTTAGGTAGGACCCCTCCATTCTCTTATATCCTGCTAACCTCTCAGAGAGACCATGCGTACTCAGACATGGCAGCCTCTTGGACTGCAGCGTTGGTTCTCCAAGCCTTGCCAGTCCTTTTCATTATGTAAGCAGGGTGCCCAGAAGCTGGGTTAAGAGTACAGCTGGATGCCTTTCCAGGCTCATCCCAACTTCAGCTGCAGTGTATTTCTGTGTGGTTGTCTGCATTAGGGATGCCTGTTCATGCTGGGAAGCTGAGTGGGAATTCTTTTGGTTCCATTTGCCTGGCAGGACACCATGTGCAAAGAGGTTCCAGTTCCATCTATGGTAGTTAGGACTGCTACAGAAGTGAAGTAAAAGGTATACAGAATGCTCCAATAGGCATGCTGAGCTCTGGAATCTGAATTTAAATGTAACTCTTCTTTGGTATTTGAAACCAACATACGATCCCAGGAGGCCAGGACAGCATAGTCCATGGGGTGCCTTTGTTGAGTCAGTCTTCAGCAGGGTTGGGTCAAAACTCTGAAGCCTTTAGGTAGAAGATCAATATCAGACAGTTACCTGAGATGCTTAGCATGTTGTCTGCCAGGAAGGACATAAGCATCATACAGCATTATTATTAGAGCGATCAAGTTGTTTGCATGGACAGTGTCCCTGTGAAGTTTTCATAACCATTTGATGCTTAGTTATATGACACTGTGAGATTTCTTGCACAATTGTCTTTTTGGGACACTTGCTACTTGAAAACTTTGTATGTGAGCTCAGGCATCCCTTTGAAAACTAAAGTTGATTCATCCAATCAGACACAAGCACTTTTTTGAGGGCATGGAAACATAGACTTGTGAAAATAATGGGCACATATTCTTGCCTTCACAACAGATACACTCTTGTGAGTAATCAGAAGAAACACAAAATTATTAAGTTGCCACATATATGGGGAAAATAGAAGATAATAAGTGCTGAGTAAAAGAAAGGCAAGAGGGGCTTAGGAAATGTTGCAGAATGGCTCAATTTATTTGAAAATATGCAGGTATTTGGTAGAACAGAGACATAATTTTGAAAGACTGGGTAATTATTTTCAGAAATACTGCAGATAGAGTTTGTGTAAACAATAATATTCTTGCATTTGCATAGCATGTTGTACCTTTTGAAACACTTTTATATCTATTATTTCCACAAACTGTGCCTCCACCATACTCACACAGATAAACAATTTGCCTCATTCGGCTACGCATTCGAAGCATCTTAAGTTTAGGCTTTATAATGCACTGAGATGAGTGATTGAAAAAGTGCTCTGCTCTATTTTATGAATGTCGAGTAGTGAACTGCATCAAGCGCTCCCTCAGGAAGCTGAGAAGGAGGCTCGCTCTGTCCCCAGTGGTCTGCCGGATCCTTGAGAGCTCTGGAATGAGGGGCTGTCTTGGAACTCATTAGCACAGCTGTGTCCTGCTAAGTTTTGGGGTGTTTGTGAGGACAGAGAGCATGTGGATGACAGAGAGCTAGTGGGTATGGGGCACATGAATAACTGAGAGTTCTTGTGGAAGATCATAGTCACATGTCTCAATCACTGTTGTGTCCAGGCACTTGTGCCCTACCACAGTCACTGCTGTACATTGCTCCCTGGTGCTCCTACCTTCATCTCAAATTCAGCTGGTCTCCCTGAAGCTCATCCTCCTCTATTTGCCCTGCCCCATCAGGTTTCTCCTCTCAAATCTTAAGGTTTTGAGGATTTGTCAATCAACACCCCTCGCCGTGCACTCTTTAGAAATCCATTCTATCATCTGGTCTTCTAATTGCCTCTGGACCAGCTCAAGACTTCTGAACTCAGAACATATCTCTGAACAATTGCGTCCATCTCCTGCCTGGTCACCTCAGTTTCCATTTTGATGTTCTCTTTCTGTTTGGCTGTTCATCTGTTGTGGGCATCAACTTTGTGCTGCAAGCAAACCAATCTGAAGATGCCTGGCAGCTTTTCGTTTCTGGATAAAATAGAGAACACTTAGGAAAATATGAATTTCAAATAAATGAATACTTTTTGCCTGTGTTGTTTTAAATTAAAATATTATTAATATATGTTTGCAGTACATCATGTTTACGTTTCTTGTGTGAGGTTGGTACATGGACATAACACCCCTCAATTCCTTTTTCATCCCCTTTCCCTCCCCTCCCTCTACCTCTTGATTCCCTTTATTTATAATTTGAATGTCTCATGTAAGAGAGACTATTGGACATTTAAACTTGTGTGACTGACTTATTTCATTTAACATTGTGGTCTCAAGGTACAATTCATTTTCCTACAGATGGATATATTTTTTACCATCAGTATTTCTTAACATTGCATGGAACATCCCTATACAAGAAAAGTATTAATTGTTTATCTATAATTTAAATTCAAAAGGCATCCTGCATGATAATTGGGTAAGTCTGGTAATTCTTCTCAATGAAATTCTTGCTAACTTCTCCCTCCTTCCCAGAGTTTGGTCTGCATCTCAGTGGAAGGTCTATAGCATTTATTCACATTAGAACACTTACTTACAAATTTGAATCTGTTTTGTAAGAACATAGAATGTGACTAATAAGAAACCAGTCCTGTTTGTATTGTATATTTTGGTTGTTGCTGAAAACCAGGGAGAGTGTAAGGCAGTGTGAACACATAAATAAAACATTGTTCTTGTTCCCTTGAAGCACCTAGAGTGACAGCCCTCACCCATTCTCAGAACACAATGACAAGGGGGAATCTGCTAGCCATTTGTGATTGTTAATTATGACAAAATCCACTTGATTTGAGTAAAAACCACCCAAAGGATTGGTAGAGTACAGTCCTGGGTGTGTATGTGAATGGTTGACATGTAAGCCAGCAAACAGAGGCACCAGGGAGGCAGGAAGAATTGCTCTATGGAGAGAGAGAGAAAGGTATGCAAAGGACCAGATGAGTGAGAAATGACCAGGGAAATTGAAAGTTCACTGTTTTTGGAGGAGGAGTATGAGTTGTTTGACACCACAGTGGTCTGTTTGAGATTTGGTTGTTGAACATTTGCCAGCACACCACTAAAAATGAGGTTTAGAAAGTGGACCAAACTACAATATGAAGATTTTATATGTCATATTCAGGAGCCTGAGCTCTGTCTTTAAAGCTATGGAGAGCTATTGGCCCCTTTAAAGCAGTGACATGTTAAAATCTACATCCTGAAAGACAACTCCAAGAAGAGACTTAGTGGGGCAAGTATGGCAGAATGGTGATCATTTGGAGAGGTGCTGTGACACAGGCTGTGGACGCTGAGGGTAGTAGGGTCGGGGTGGGAGCAGCCCATTCAAGAGGTGCTAAAAGGCATAAAGTGGACAGGATCTGGTAGGATCCTGGCTAGGCAGGAGGATGAAGAGGGAATTGGTATTTCTGGATTGGACGACTGTGGGGATGAGAAAGACATTCACCAAGTAGAGGTGCAAACTGCAGAGGTAAAGATTTTGAGAGCTTCATCTGAGCTTGTTTTAGTTCACAATTTGTATGTACTATATTTTTTGTTGATTTTTTTTCAATATTGGGCATGAAACTCAGGGGCTTACTCATGTTAGGCAAATGCTCCACCACTGAGCTACAACCTCAGCCCTTCTGAAAATATTCATTTTGAAGCAGGGTCTCACTAAATTGCTCAGATTGTCTGTGAACTTGGGATCCTCCTGTTTCAGCTTGCCGAGTAGGTGGGCTGACAGGTGTGCACCACCCATGCTACGGTATTGCTAGAGTGTAGCTCCCCTTTTCATAAGCTATGTCCTCTCCCCAGTTGGACTCTGATCCAGTATGATTGCTAGATCATATTAAGCAACGTGAGTACAGCCGGACTCTTTAACTCATTACCACACAAGGTAATCTCACCAAACATGGTGACATGAGGCCCCAAGCTACCCTTGAGAATAGCTGCAAGCCTTATGGGCTACATAGTTGAGCTTTGCCGGGTCTTTGAGCTGGGACCCAATCTCGTCTGAAGATATGCTTCCCCTTTGAGGGAAGCTAAGCACCAGAAGTGACCTGGCCTCCTTCTGGGCAGCAGAACCACATCTCATATTTGGCAGCAGGAGTGTTCAGGGCAGTGGGTGATGACCTGGCTCTCTCTCTGTGTCTTTCTCTCTCTTTCCCTTTCCTTCCCTCCCTCTCTCCCTTCCCCCTTCTTTCCTTTCTCTTCTTCTCTCTCTGTCTCTCTCTCTGCACAACCCTGTAAATCCTTTGAAAAGGGAGTAAGCAGTTCCCACATGATCAAGAAAGCCCACTGCATTCCTGAAATAAATGAAGGCACAATGTACAGGGATTTCTGAGAAAAGCTAGTGTGGTGTGAGCACGAACCCTGGGTGTTACTGTGCAGGGAGAGGATTTTCCCCTCCTTTGAATGGTGTTCTTTGCTCTCAACTTAACTCATGCACTGGATTCAGTCCAAGTACATTTTGTTTCTTGATTTCCAGCCAGGCTGCTCGCAGTTGTAGCGCATTCTCTTCACTACTGTCCTTCCTGTAGCCCTTCTGTCTTTTTAGCATCGATTCGACTAATCCATGTGACCAAAACAAAACTAAGGAAAACCCACCGGCCCAGGCAGGGCTTGCACCAGAGTGAGGCCACTGCCATGGGGCTCCTCAGGGAAGGGGCAGCCCCTTGCTGAATCAGCCTGCACTGCTGCCTGGTCTGAAGGCAGCTGAAGCAGGACACATTTGAACTCTGGCCCCTGTCAAATGCTTTCCAGATGTGTAAACTGTAGCCTCCCACTGCACTGTGACTGTAGCTCTGCCAACATCCATCTGCAGATTCCTAGTGCACAGGAAACTTAAAAGAGTATCTTTTACAACATCTGCCTTCTTTTCTCAGCTCTCCCTCCCTGCTTTCCCAGACTTTGTCCTATATTTCATCTCATCCCTTACACAAATACATTTACGAATTGCTGTGCAGCTCCTCTAGGCTCTATGGGGCCAGCTTGCCTGTATCACCCCAGAGCATGTTATTGGCTCTCAGGGCAGTTGAACAAAGCTCTATTAGAATCGCTAAAGAAGCATAAGGACTCTGTAGAAGACCAAGAGTCGGTGTTCTCTGCTGGGTGGGTGCCAACCCCAAAGCTGCAGAGAAAGGGAGATTTTGCCCTATGGAGGCCAGGCTGAGCCCTAAAGATAACAACAGGCGTCTTTCTGAAGAGTGCCTGATGACCCCACTGAGAGAAGAGGAGGCCTGCTGGTGGCGAGAACCTTCCTCCATGGATGTTTAAGCAGAAACAAGTGGCCTTCAGGAAGACTGCCAGTATTCATGTGCACCATGAGTTCCTTGCCTCTCCCTAGCCCCCCAGGGGATGGCATCCATCAGTTTAAGAGGCCAGAAGAGGACTTTTCCTGAATATAACTCAAAAAGGGGAGAAAAGAGCTGGGGATCCTGGAGTAGAACACAGCAGAAGATTGTTACTGAGGTGTTCACTCTCACAGGAAGGGATTCTGCTCTTCATCTGTATTGACCATAGGCTCTGTCTAGCTCCATCCCAGTGGATGTGGAAGACAGTAGACAAACTATGAGAAAGGAAAAGAGAGTGTAGTGTGGAAGGGAGCAGAGAAGGAAATGGACCTCTGGCTTCTGTGGCTTGAGAGAGAGAGACACTTCTAGGTGAGAAGTACTCAACTACCTGGGGGATGCAGGCCCACTTGAGAGGCAGTGGAGTAACCAGGTTAAGAGCTACTATTGATTACCATCCTCAGGGGTGGCTCTTTACACCCCAGGTCAGATGATCTCATTCTTTCACCATTAGTGCATAAGTGGATGACAATTATATTTTGCTTCAGTTGTCACAAGCACTTCAGCCTCTGGTTTTCCAATGATGATCTAAGACTTAGCTGGGTTACTGCTAAAGTAGCCTTCCATATAGTGAAAGTACATCAATCTCACACTTTAAGATTTGGAAAAAGCAAAGGAGAGGAGACAGAGCAGGTCTTAAAATTCTTCTCCTTCATCCATATCTTGTCTTATAACTCCTGAAAGGCATTGGGCCTTTCTTGTGCCATGATGGTTGCATTCCAAAGAGAAGAATCTATACCCTTTCATATAAAGGGGGATAGGTGCCGAGGAAACAAATTTTTCTTCTACTTGGAAATTTAACTGTTGGTTTTCTGTGTAGCTCTGCTACGCTGTCAGCCTCTTAAGGGCAGATGCAAGGTACATTTCCAGGCAGTTTGACTGATGATAAAAATGGCCCAGATGGTTAAATTGCATGTAGACTATGAAGAACAATGAATGAACCAACTTTGGCTTCCGGATTGTTGTGACTTTTACTGGAATGCCCTTTGGGGCAATGAAGCTAGGTGTAGAAAGTTGTCACAGGACAGTGTCATGGGAAGTGACCATGGTAGCCAGATTAGTTTCCACCTACCCAATAAGAAATGCATCCCTTGTTCCTGAGATGCTCCCAGGGAAAAGATAGTGCTGGCTGGCTGGGAGTCAAGAGAATCTGAAATGGAAAACGTGGTGTGTTTCATCCACCTAGGTGAGGCCTGGGGTGAGACTCTAAGCCAGGTTTGAGCTCTACCTATGGTATGGAATGATGTCTGCTCTTGAATGACATGTTTATCTCACTGATGAAATATGACAATATTGAAGATGTGTTATTTCTGTGATCAGCTTACCAAACATTGTGATTCTTGTCTTGCTAGCAAATCCTCTCTTTTACTGGCTTTGTTGAAGCAAGTTACCATGTTGGAGAGGCCCGTGAAGCTAAGAACAAAGGGTAGTTTTGCTAGCAAATAATAAAACCTTCATCTACACAGCCTTTCCTGTACTGAGGCTGTCCCATAGCACCTTAAGTGAGCTGGGAAGCAGATCTTTACCTCATTGACCCTTCGGGTGAGATCCTAGCTCTGTGTGACACCTTGTCTCCAGCCGTGGAAGAGCCCCAGAAGTTCATATCTGGCTAAGCAGAGCCCAGATTCTTGACTCAGAGACACCAGAAGACAAAAACAATACAATGTTGAAAGTTGATGGATTTTAAGGTAGTTTGCTGGTCCTGATTTTCTTGTGCTCTGTCAATTTAGCACTGAAAATTCTACATTCCAGTAAAATCAGTCTTAGATGAACTGAAATAGTTGTCACCGTATTGGTAATATAGCAGTTGAAAATAATCATGTATGCATATGATATTTCTCACTTAGCCAGATGTATCTTCAAGATGTTTTTCTAGAAGTGGGTACTTGGGGTCTAAATGGTACATTTATCTAGAATTCTATTAGGGATTGCCAATTTCCCCTTCACAAGGTTTGAACCATTTTATTCCCCTGTTTGCAACATAAGAATCTCAACTATTTGTTTTCTTATTTGATAATTGAAACAATCAAATCTGTTTGTATGTGTAAATCCCAGCTGGCTCAGATTCTGCTAGAATAAAGAAATTGGCTTAATCATTAATGCTGGTAGATTTTAACATTATTTATTCTTTGCTTGTTTCCATGAACTCATTTCACTAAATACATACGGGGAAGGAAATTAATGTAACTAAAGTAGCCAGACTCTTGCTGGTGTCTGTGTACATGTGGGCACATGTCCTCTTGCTTCCTACCTCCTGCCTTGCTTCACATAGCTGATTGACTGAAGTTTCAATTTTATATTCAATCTAGTATTTCATCATGAGTAGGATTAGGCCAGCAGTTCAGTACTAGATGACAGAACTAGAGGCATGTGATATGGTAGAAGGAAGAAAAAGATTCTGGTTTGCGTGGCCCCTTTTAACCACTAGCAGATTTGTCAAATTCGGATCACTATATTATCAGCCAGAAATATAGGGAAATGAGCACGGCTGGGTGAGAATACTCATGAGCCTGACAGCAAATGCCCAATTTTGTGGTCAGAGAGGGATGCAGATCAGTGTTGCCTCTGTGGTTATTCAAGATAAACTGAAAATTTAAGTCAAGGTTTTAAGAAATCTTTGGTTGAGGCCCTTAAAGGTAAACAAAATACAATATATGGAAAAAGCACGTCCAGAGGCCCTGCTTGGCTTCTTAAGTGGAGGGAGCTACAGCACGGCCTTTGCAGCATGCCTTTGTTTTTCTCCTCTTCCTGGGAGACACACACTGCGCACATTGTCCTGGTGCGGAAATAATCTCAGGGAAGTTAAATAACTGGTCAAGATCTGAAGCAAAACAGTGGTAGGTCCAAAGCCCAGTCTCAAGGCATCTGAACCTCTTATCTTTCTACACAGTGACGCTCAGTGCGCTCCCAGGTGTGACTCAGCGCAGCTTTTCTTAGAGAATGTTCCAGAGCAGGAAAAAAAAAAGAGGGAGCAACATTGTTCTTATCTTTATTTTTCAGTGGCATAAACTGAATGACACATTCCGTTTACAAGGATTTTGGAAGCGTTCTTGGTGGTACCCTGTGTGGGACTGCTGGGACCTCAGCCTCTGTGAGCAAGTGGCATTTTCTCAACTGCAGAGGCAAAAAGCTGGAAACTTTCATCTCTGATTTCCCCCATACCCTTTTAAACCTCTCTTTTTAAGAAGGGGATGAAGGACCTCAAAGGAGAGTACAGCTAAATTTTGAACCATTCTGCGTGGTCCTGCACCTGGAAGGGCATGAGGCCGTGTTTGTTCCACCTCCAGTTTATAGTCCCCTCAGTCCCCCCAGTGGGGCCCCCAGGGCAGCCTGAGAGGTGGTATTAATCGGGCATTTGTGAAGGGGCCTGAATGGGGCTATTGTAAACAGAAATGAGCCCTGGGAGGTTCAGGCCTAGTAGTCATCAGTTAAGCTGAGTGCTACAATTCTTATATTTTATAAGCTGAAAGGCTGTTTTAGTATTTTTATTTTTATCATCTCTCCAAGTTATTCTTGCATAAATCTACTTTAGAGCTGTGTAATCAGTACTTCTCTCTATTCAATCTCTTCATCTGGGGTTTCACTATTCTTCTTAAGGTTTTCAAATTTTCACTTGTTTTAATTATGTTTCAAATGATCAGGAGAAAACTGTCCACATTCTTTAGGACTCAAAAAGTCATCCACTGTACAATGCAAAATTGCCTAGCTGAGAGTAAGGAAAGGTTTTTGATGTTATTTGAGCACATTGCTTATTAATATAAGAGGATGGTAAAAATGAGCATTTTGACTACTAAGGTAACTTTCTTGATTTGGAACAAGCAGTAGACATTAGGTGGTTTTTTTTTTCCATACATTTCTGGAGATAGAGGAAAGAGTGATTTGTAAGTTATATGATTCTATTCATTTTCAGCTTAACCAGAAAAGCAAAGAGAGATTAGTGAATTAAAATCAAAGAAATCTCTTATGACATCAGCAAATTTGTCTTCTGAAAAACTAAGCCAGAGGAGAATCAACAACTTTTCATTTTTAATTTTCTCTCTCTAGTTTTCAGTATCATTTTATAAAGTCAATTAGGTCTTGGAATTGCTTTTGACTAATACTAATAGAAACTCAGTGTAACAGTGACATTAACAAAATAAGGCCTGTTTTTCCTTTCATGTAAAACAGAAGCAAAGAGCCCAGGGCTAAGCGAGCAACCCATGGCCCTCAGAAGCCAGGCTGCCTTTACTTTTTTTCCCTCTTCTACTTATTGCATGGCTGGCTTCTAGCGTAAGATCATCTCACTGTCAAAGGAGGAACACTGGTGTTTGCTTCAGCACTTCTGCCTTGCAGACATCAGGAAAAGGAAAAGGGAAATGGGTATAAACAACTGCATGGTACTTCAAACACTTGTGCCTGAAACATTCACTAGTGACTTCTGCTCTAGTCTCATTTGCTTCCTGTGTCTGTGAGGGAGGTTTGGGAGTGCGGTTATTCAGCAGAGTCCGCTGTGGGTCTAACAATGTTGGTGTCTGTTACTAAGGAAGAAGGAATAAGCTCCTGAGTGGACGGATGAGTAAGCCTGTGTTTCAGGTTTTGAGCTGGTTATTGATCTCTTTGTCCTGAGCCCAGGACTCTGTGGTATGATTTTGAGGGTGGGGAGAACAATCTAAGCAACAGGTTACCTGGGTTCATCTAGAGCCGCCCCCGCCCCCCAGTGCTTGCGTCTGTGGTCAGATTGACTAGGCATGCGCACTGGTATCCGTCTGTGGTCATGTCATTATGATGTGGCGCATTAGTTTCTCATGACTGCTGCACAAGGAAATTCATTCCTTTATAATTCTAGACATCCAAAGTCAGTTTCACTCAGTTGAATTGAAGGTGCTGACAAGTACTGGACTCCCTCTGGAGGACAGAGGAGAGAATCCTTGATTCTTCCATATCTGGTGGTTGCCAGAAGACTTGCCTTGAGCATTACCCTAATCTCTGTCTTCACCTTACTTCCTGCTCTGCATCCCCTCAAATTCCCTCCCTTGTAAGAGTGTCTGTAATTATGTTTAGTATAGACCCCAGTCGTCCAGGATACGATCTTCTTCTCAAGATCCTTATCCCGTGTTTTGTCAGATAAGGTGATAGTTATGCTTTTGCCATCTAAAATCAGTCATGGGTACCGATGATGAGCATACAAACATGAATGAGTGTTTGGGTGTCACCATTAGCACACTACATATGGGGAATAATTTGTATCTTAAATTACCTTGTCAGACATCTATGTGAATATTTTTCTTGCTGAAAACTTCAAGGGTAGTTAGTTTTCTTGCAAGTATAGGAAAATATGTAAGTCTGATTGAAATCATATAAAGAACCACATACCTTCTTTTGTATGTTATAGACATTGGGTAGTGTTATACTCACTTGCCAACTATTTGTATTTTGGGCTCTGTTGTTTTTCTCATTTTTTAAAAAGTCAGACATACTGAAGTATTATTTATATAAAATAAAATTCATTCATTTTAACTGTGCAATTCTATGTATGGGCTTTGACAAAACTTGTTCCCTCTTGCCCTTTCTAAATAATCCTTTCCCTTGACTGCCTTCTGCAGAGACCACTGATTTGATTCTACTCTCTGTAGTTTTTGCCTTTCCAATGTTATAAAAATGGACTCATACCACATACTTCTTTCATTTAAATAATGATCTTGAGATTCATTTTTGTGTTGTAGGTACACCAGTCCCTTTCCACTGCTGAGTTAGTAGTTCAGTGTCTACATGTGCTACAATGTATTAATTTTCAAGCTGCTATTCACAGGGTTGGGAATTTGATGAATATGAATGAGGATTCTGCAAATATTTGTATACAGTTTCTTTGTGCAAATATATATTTTCATTTCTTTTTGATCAGTACCTACTAATGAGATATTGCTGGATTATATAGGAAATGCATGTTTAGCATTTTTAGAAACTGTCAAAGAATTTCGCAAAAGCAAATGTACCATTGTGCATTGGCAGTGTGTCAGAATTCTAGATCTTAGCCCTTGGTGATGCTAGCGTTTGTTTATTTGAATGTCAGTAGGTATGTTCTATTATTTTAATATGACTTTAACATACATTTACTTAATGAACAATGATTTTACACATCTTTTTATGTGCATAAATAACATTCAGATCTCGTTGACAAAGTGTCACTTCAAATCTTTTGCCTTTTAATAAAATTGGTTGTTTATCATTATTATTGTGTCATGAGGATTCTATATATATTCTGGATATCAGTTCCCTATCATATCTGTGATTGTAAATAGTTTTTTGAGCCTGAATTCCTGTTTTTATTATTTCAGCTATTTGTTATACTGCAGAAACTAAACTTTGTTCAAATTCAGTGTAGCAGTTTTGTTTTTTCAGATTCATGCTATTTGTGTCCTAGTAGAGAAATCTTTGCCTAAGCAAATGTCTTAAAGATTTTTTCCAGTGTTTTCTTCTTGAGATTTTGTAGATTTGGGATTTTTTTCCTTAGGTTTATGGCTTATTTTGAACTAATTTTATATGGTATGAAATATTTCTTTTTTTTGCATGTAGATGTCCAGTCTTCCAGCACCATTTGTTGAAAAGACTACCCTTTCTTCTTGGCTTGACACCTTTGTCAGAAATCATTTGTGCACATATGTGGGTCTGTTTCTGGACTGATTTCTGTTCCTTTTTGTGTTTTTATTCTTTTGCTATCTTTTTGCCACATACTTGATTGTCTCAGCTTTATAGGACATCTCAATATCAAAGAGCTTTATAGGACATCTCGATATCATTCTTTTTCAAGAACATTTTTGCTATTTTAAATATGTGCTTTTCCATGTAAATTTAGAATCAATTTGTCAATTTATTTACCAAAACCTTCTTGAATTTTCATCTCCATACTGATTTCTGTAGCCATTATACAAGTTTATGTCCTTACCAACAATATAGGAGAGTCTTCTCCCCACATTCTTCCAATATTTGCTATTATTAGATTTTTTTTTATTGTAGCCATTCTTTCTGGGATAAGATGGCATGGTAGTACCTTGGTTCATGAGCTTAGGTCTTTCCATGATTCTGGTTACAAACTGAATTGGATGAGAATCAAATCAAATTCATTGTTTAGGTTCAATGTTGACCTTACTGGGAAATTCAATTTGGTTCTTGTCCAATTTGGTTTGTGACTAGAACAGTGGAAAGAATTAATTTTGTGAACCAAAGCACCACTGTATCTCAAAGTAATTTTAGTTTGCAGTTCACTAATGGCCAGTGATGTTGAACATTTTTTCTTATATTTATTGGCCATTTGTACTTCTAAGAAGTGTCTATTCATTTCACTTGCCCATTTTTGATTGGGTATTTTATTTTGGGAACCTAATTTTTTGAACTCTATATATTCTGGAAGTTAATCCTTTATCTGAGGAATAGCTGGCAAATTTTTTTCTCATTCTGCAAGTTATGTATTCACTCTGTTGGTTTTCTTTGCTGTGTAAATGCTTTCCAATTTGATATGATCCTCTTTGTTGATTCTCAGCATTATTTCTTGTGCTAGTGGGCTTTTCTATTTGAAAAGTCCTTGCTCATGTCTTCAATAGTTGTACCTATTTGATCCAACAGAATAAGTGTTTATCTTTTTATATTTAAATGTTTAATCCATTTTGATTTTAGCATTGATCTAGACTCAGTCTTCTGCATGTGGACATTCAATTTTCTGAGCACTATTTATTAAAAAGGCTCTTTCCTCCAGTGTATGTTTTTGTCCTTTTTGTCAAAGATCAAATAGCTGTATGTACCTAGATTTGTTTCTGCTTCTTTTATTCTGTTCCATTGGCCCACATGTTTTTGTGCCAGTACCATGCTGTTTTAATCACTACAGTTTTATAGTATAACAAGTCTGGCATTGTGATGCCTCTTGCCTGCTTTTGTTACCCAGGATAGCTTATCTGATTAGTTGCATCTTCTTCAAATTCATAAAACAGCTTATTGAACAGCTTTATCTCTATTGCTTCTCTCTCAAAACTTTTGGCTCTGTAGCTTATTATTTCCTTTTTCTGGATGCCCCTTGTACTAGGTTTTGGGGAGTTGGGGGATTTTGGCAGCAGTTCATTGTCTTGTCTTTCCATGGTTGCTTTTTCGTTTGATTTCTGTGCTGAGGCATGTGGCTTCTTTGACCTAGTTCTTGGTTCTTCAGGAGTGAGTGGCAGTATTGTTTACAACCCCCAGGAAATCCAGATATTGGTATATGGAAAGAATTAATTGACAAGGACAACTGTGTCACCTTGCATATAATAGAAAAGTCAATGACAATGTTGGCATCAAATATCAACTGGATACTGACTGACTGCAAATACTACTCATGAACTTCCTTTAACCAGAGCAAAGAGATCTATCATTTTATTGAAGATACTTAAGCTACCCAGATATTGTCCTATAGAAATTCATCTCACAAATTTCTGCTGAATGCAGGCAGTGGCTTAAGAACTCAATCATACCACTGGACTAAATGCCACCTCCTTCAGGTCTACGCCCTCTAAAGATTGTGTCCAACAGACCTGAACTCCCATCACAGAATATAGGCCAGATGATCCTTCTGCCCCATGCCTGAGCCTCCTGGGTGATTCTAGGAGATCCCTGTTTAGCTCTTGCTCTTCTACAAGCCTGTCACCCAAGGTTGTCTCTTAGCCTCTGTGGTTGAGTAACACTATAATCCTGGTGTGGAACTCTCTTCCTGGTGTTGGTTTATGTCCTCAATCAGGTCGGTCTTTTAGTTGTCACTTCTGCCACTCTGTGCAGTAGAGAACCCAGGAGCCTGGGAGTAGAGCTGGCTAGGATTGGTAGTTTGGTTGTTACCCTGTTGTCTTCAGTGCAGACTACATGGGACCAGGGCTGGCAACAGGGTGGGGCATGGCACCCCAAAGCTACAAATATTATAAGAAATTGGTTTAGTGCTTGGGGAAGCTGGCTAAGCAAGACTGAAATCCATGGAGGCCATCTGTGAAGGAAGGTCAGGAGCAAACTGATGTCACACAGCCACCACTGATGCTATTGCATGTAGTTAAGAGAAAACTTGGTAAAGAGAGAACAACTGTAGATGCTGATATTATTTGGAGTAAAGTTCATAGAATGCACAAACTTTTAACAGACTTTTGTTGTTAAGTCAGTTCTACTAAGATAATCTCAACAATGAACTGAGGACTGTAATTAGAGCTGCATCATCCTCTCACAGCAATGCCTACATTAATGTTTGGTTGACTAATTGAGAAAAGGTGTGGGTTCATGCTATCAAATGGCTAGAGGATGTGGCCGCCTTTCTGTTTTTCTAGGTTAGCCAAGTTGGCGCATCAAAAAAATCCTTTCTTCCTCTCTCCCTCCACCCCTTTCTTTCTCTTTCCCTGTTTCCTTCCTTTCTTCTTTCCTTCTTTCCAAAGGATTCAAAACATTTTACTTTGAGGCCAGGAACTCAATCATGTCCAAGGTGCAGATCAAGCTGCAAAATGTGTGTGTTGGAAAGCGTCTTGCCATAAAGTGGCAGGAAGTCAGCATAGGCTCTGTTTTCTATGTGTGCATTTTCCTTTGACTTGTTCTTCCATCTCCTCTACATCCTCAGAACTATGGCATTAGTTGCTCTGTGTGCTGCCCTCATTCCCTAATCATTCCTGGCTGGGCTGCCAATAACCAGAGACCCAACCACCAAGTACTCAGAAGAATGACTTTAATATGGAAAGATCTGCCCATGGGGCAGCCACAACAAACAGCTACAAACAATGCCAATTGTGCTTACTTCACAGCACACAGAGGCAGTGTTTTTCAGATTCGGTCTCAACAAAGGGATGAATCAAACTTGTTGGCAAACAACCCCTCACATTGTCTTCCCTCTGTCCCAAAACATCTTTTGAGCTCTGCAAAGCACAGAATGTGTGGGTAGAAAACCCTGCCTGACAGTAGATAAGTAGCAGCTACCCCAAGATGCAGCTTGCTTAACACTTGATCTGAACATTACTAAAACAGAGCATTGCTCAAACCTTCCATCCAAGTAATTTTCATCTAAGGAAGGTCATTTTACCAAGAAGATAAGTCCAAAGATCTGCCCTAGGGGTGTGTGAAATGTTTGACAGATTACTCAGCTTAGCACCACAAACAAGGGGACAAGTTTGGTCTTTTATGTCTCCTCAGTATTTAGCTGATATCATTACACATTGTGTCATCTTGTGTATCATAAGATAATAGAGTGGCTCCAGCAGTGAGAATGCAGGAGTTGAAAATGCATAGATCATTTACTTCAATGGTTGGCATGACCTTAGAAATTATCTAAGGGATTGGAATTGTGTGGCAGAGTACTTGTCTCAGGTTTCAGAAGCCAAAAGTAACGTGGTCTCTGGATTCTTTAATGACCAAGCAAGCCTCTTCCTTTGTCGTCCTTGGAAAAGGCACGCGAACACACTCCATGCTTCACTCTTCTCCTGTGATCTTAGAGTGATGGGCAACTTTTCTGACAGGAGCCAGATTAGTGGCATTTTAGGCTTTGTGATCTATACAGTCTCTGTTGTAACAATTCATGTCTTCCTATGTATTGCCAAGTCAGCCCTAGATCGTACACATGAATGAGTGGGCTTTGTTCCAATACAGTTTTAGTTATTGACATAGAAATACTTGAATTTTATGTAATTTGTAAGTGTAGTAAAAATTCTTTTTGGGTTTTTAGTTATTGAAAAAAATGTCACAACCATTTGTAGCTGTAGACCGCTGCAAGGTGTAGTAGGCTGGATTTGGTCCGTGGGATGTGATTTGCTGATAGGAGTCTGAGAGTATCACAGGATGCTCCTGAATCTAGAGGAGAAAGCACCTCCTTCCTTCCCTAAGTACCTCCATGGGTCCTTCCCTCCAGAAGGGTCTGACTTTCAGTTATAGGCCTTATACCTGATCTGTGAACCTCAACCTGAGTTTTTCCTCTTCTTTCTGGGTCCACCCTTATTCACTAGCAACCCATGGTAGGAATGAGCTAATGATTTCCAGGTCCTCAAAGAAACATGAGTTTATGTTTGGGAATCTCTTATATTTTGACTTCTAGTTACTCTGTATTTACTATGGCTTTGAAAGACTTTATTCCTCCTTAGTCACCTATTCTGACAGTCTTGTTGGCTTTGGGGCTTGCACTTACTTCAATGAGATGAATTTGTCCCTTAGATTTGGAAGTCACAAAGGATGTGAAATGTCACTGCATGTCCACATGAGGTGGGACATTTTAGCTTCTGCTGAGCACTCAGTTGTAAACTTTGTCTTGTACATTTCTCCGCTTTGGGTGTGCACAGAAGAAAACCTTTGTTTGGTTTTATTTTGGTTTTGATTGTGATATTTTTTCCTTTGTGAATCTTTCAATGAAAAAAGTACTTTTGAACATCTATGTCAGGCATGGCTCTAGACTTGAAAATATGGTGTACTTTGGATAAGACTCCTTTTGGAGAAATTTAGCTGTAAGTTATAATTTTTCTTCTTTGTTTTTTTTTAATAGGACAGAACAATCTTGAATAAGCTCTTAGTATTTTTACCTTTTCTCTGAGGATTTCAGGCCCCCTGACCACAAATAAGAGACCATTACGTGGGAATAAGAAAACATGAGAGTGGGTTACAAAAGCCCCCTTGGGGCCTTTACCAGCTTACAGGGGAGCTGTGAGCCCAGCCCGTACCACACTCTATCCTTTTGGCAACAATGCCGAGGGCTCCTCTCTCATTTTCTTTGGCAAAGCAAGACAGAAGAC
This sequence comes from Dolichotis patagonum, assembly GCA_004027295.1. NCBI lineage: Eukaryota > Metazoa > Chordata > Mammalia > Rodentia > Caviidae > Dolichotis > Dolichotis patagonum. The sequence continues at coordinate 39,342 of PVJX010001323.1, forward strand.
AATAATTGTGTCCTTTCTAATGCACTGAGGTTTGCAAAGGACCTTAAAGCACTGTTTTTAGCACGATTAGATTAAAAAGTATAGTGCTGCTCTTCACGAAAATGACACATAGTCTGTGAAAATGCTCAATAGGTTTATCTATCATATACTGCATGTTAACAAGCAGTACTTTAACCTCAGTTGCCAGCTCAAAGCATAGCAAGGCTCAGGACCACGGCCCTAGGTTGAGTCTAGTCTGGGCTACCCCTGTTGTTTACGGGCTTCCTGTCTCAGGCTTATTCCCTGCTTAAGGGAAGCAGTTTCTGTGTGGCATACTTATGGGTAGCTGAGACAGCCTCACAGGCAGCACCATTGTTCTCAGCATCAAGCGTGCCAGTATGAAGCTCAGGGTTTTATAAAAGTGGGTAAGAATGGGCCCTTCTTCACTGCATTTTCACCTATCAGTTTGACATGTTCCCAGCTGTCGTAGAGAGACCTGGTAATGCAGGAACTGAAGCCTTAGACAAACACTCTTGCTCTTTCTGAGCATCTGCTGTTCCTGCCACTGCCCTTATATCTCCCTCTCCACCCCACATGTTCAAACACACATGCGCAAATAGCCAAATACACACACGGGCACATGTATAATTTCCCATGTGAAACTAAGAGGTAAGCGTGGTGCTCATGCACAAACTTCCCAGAGAATGACTACACAAGACAGGCGGGTGATGAAAGGATAAACCTTGACACTCAAAGAGCAAGTGCATTCTCAGAACCTTTAGCCTGGGGAGTCTGGCCTTTCATTCACTGTCTTCATCGATACTAATAAAAGTGGTTTATATTTTTATGTTCTGGTTCTACTTTTTTTTTTTTTTTTTTTTGGTATTGGGGATTGAACTCATGACCAGGCACTTATGCTGCTGAGCTAAATCCCCAACCCTGGTTCTACTTCTTGTCCAGAAAAAGAACGATTAGTTCTATGTAAGGTATGAGAAGTATTCATTATGTCAAATACTGACTGATTTGTTCTTACAGGCCTAGCACTGAGCTAGAGATAGTGGAGTGAATGATAGAAGAATAAAAAGAATAGATTCACTGCTATTGCGACAGTAATTAAGTACACAGTCCGGACATAACACTGAATTTCTTTGTGGCTGGACTGAATCTCTGGTATTGGCTCTTGCTCCAGGTCTAAGAATTCAGTAGAAATGGGTGAGAAGGAAGGAAAGATGGCTTTGGTGCCAATAGCAGAAATGGCTCTTGAAGGAATAATCTGTCTGTGAAAATATTGTGCAGAGGAAAGAGTGAAAAAACAGGAAACAGGAAAACATCCCTGGATATGACAAGCAGAGACCATCATAAAGGGAATTAACTAGGAGACATCTTTCAGAAATGGATTCCACTGCCGAGTCTGTTTACAGAGGCAAGGAAACGAAGGCATTTTTGTGAATAGACTATGGAGTCCAAGTAACCTGCAGCAATGGGGTACCCCTTGAAGTTGGAGGATTTGGAATGAAAGTGGAGTGTAGGAAGGAAGAAAAGTGCAAATCTCTGAACCACCAGGAGCAGCTTTGAGTCCCTCTTTTTTTTTTTATTTGAAAGAGAATAAAACAAAAGGGGGCAGTACAGAGCAGATCAGAACAGGACAACATAGGCAACACAGTACTTTACATTAAGTCAACTGGACACCAACAGTAGCTAACACCATATCTCTTACTCTGCTATAGTTGAGCATAGTTTCAAATACAATAATATCAAACATAACACAATAGTATAAAGCCATGCATAGAGTGAAAGAATTACAGGGCTTTCTGAACCGAATAACAGAAAATGATCAATGGGTACTATAATATCTCATTTTTGATAAAAAAGAAAAACAATTTGTTTGAACTATCACACATATTCAAATTCCAATAAGACACAATGTGATAGATAGAACCAACGGTAGTAGAACAAAAAAAGCATGCTTTGTGTCCCTCTTTAACGACTTTCTGGTCTACTCTGTATGTACGTTTGAATTTCTGCATTGTTTCCTCATTTTTCCGAGCAGACTACTTGAGATTCTTCATGTTTGGGTAATAACTTGTCATTTTCAGTCATGTTCTTTTCATGCTTATTTAACTCTGTGTGGGGAGTAGATAGAAAGGAAGGCAATATCAGTTTGCATATACCCTGTGATAACAGCCATCACTTGAGAAGATTTAGAATCATGGCTCAAGTCTCCCTGGAGCAGCCTTTGATGTTGTAGGAAGCCTCTGACCTTAAGTGCTTCAGACAGCGAATAAAATAGCAGTTATTCTGGACCTCGCTGTGCACACACAACACAAAATTCCACCTGTATGTATGAGACAAGCTGGACTTATCTCTGAGAAACCTGCCACTGTATTTCTTATAATTCATTCAATAAGGTCTTAGAAGCATTAACCATGACTGAGGGAGGAATGGGGGATTCTGAATGCATTAAACTTGTACTTCTCATGTGGTTGGCTTTGGAGATGAAGCAACTAGCCCGGCATAAGTTGCTGGTTCTTCCATTTAGTTGCTCTTTAACCCTGCCACATGAACTTAAAAAATGAGACAACAATTTCTTTCTTCTCCATCTGAATAGAATTTTGCAGAATTCTTGATGCTTTGTGCATTGAAAGCTCTTGTTAGCAATGCAAGCACTTCAGAAGCAATGCATGACTCAGGGCCAGAAATAGCACTGAGTAAAATTGCTTTTATGTAATTTTTTCTCAGAATGTCATGCTGTGAATACTTATCATCTCAGCAGAAACACGTGGAAAGATCACATCTTGTGGGGCCTGCAGGGACACTCTGTCTCTTAGAGTCTTATTACTGCCTCATGGGCCTTTAGAAGCCACAGAAACTTGAGGGCAGTTGTTTAGGGACAACAGAGGAATAGACAAGTGAAGAGGACATCTGACATTTATTCTTGGTCTTCTTGTATGTTTAAAACAGGGTCTCACTCTACAGTTCAGGCTGGACCTGACTTCATATTGTAGCCCAGACTGGCCTTGAAATTGCAGTGATCCCTCTTGCCTCAGTCCCCCCAAGTGCAGGGATTACAGGTATGTGCCACCATGCCTGACTGACAGGCATCTTTAATTTCAATGATATTGTACTTAATTCATTGGCCCCAACTCAGGCCATTTTTTGTTTTAATTTTTGTTAATTTAGGTTTTTCTCTTCAAAATAAAAATGTATAAAAATTGTAGTATACATAACACAAGATTTTTCATTTCAATCATTTTCAAGCATACAGTTCAGTGACATTAAGCACATATACAGTGTTGTGCCACCGTTATTACCATCCTACTCTGGAGCATTTTCATCTTCCAAACTGAAATTCTACTGAGTTAATTAAACAGTAACTCCTCCCTCTGGCAACCACCAATCAACTTTTTGTTTCTATAAATTTGGTGTTATGGTTGATACATTGTGTCAACTTGAGAAGTTTAGAAGTTTAACTAATCAACTCAAGAGAGAGCCAGGGTCTTTACTTTGTAGACATCCTTATCCTTGCAAAAGGAGGGCAGGGAGATAGTTCGAGTGCTACATCCACCTGGGAGGAGGCACAAGGTAGCCTGCTTACAACATAAGGGAAGAAAAGAGGCTTGCTCTCCTCTCATTTTGCTTTTGCTTCTTTTGCAGTCTTCTATCACCTTGAATGTTGCCTCTGTGCCATGCCACTCTACCTTGGAGTCAGCCGATTATGGACTGAAACCTCCACAAACCGTTAGCTAAATAAACCTTTCCTTCCTTAATCTTGGGTGTGGGGTATTTTGTCTCAGCAACAAGAGAAAAGTAACCAGACATCTGATATTCCAGAGACCTCATCTAAGTGAAACAATATGTCTTTTGGGTCTAGCTTATTTCACTTAGCATAATGTCCGCAAGCTTCATCTTTGTTGTCACACATGTCACTATTACATTGTTTTGAAGGCTGAACAGTGTTTTGTTGTGCATATGTACCGCATTTTATTTATCCATTCACCTGTCAGTAGACATTTGGGTTGTTCCAGCTTTTGGCTATTGTGAATAATACTGCTATGAATATGGGTCTCTTAGTCACAACCTCATTGCTGAGACAAAATTTTGTCTCAGATTTTCAGTCCAAGGTTGACTGGCACCAAGGCAAAAATGACATGATGGAAGACCATGGGATAGGAAAGCTACTCACATCACAGTGACCAGGGAGTAGAGAGAGAAATGAACTCAGGAGGGAGATATACCCTTCCAAGTCATACGTCTAGTGACCTTGCCTTCAACCAAGCCCCATCCCTTAATAGCAAGTCCTCAGCACTCTGAGTCCAGTCACCTTCCAAAAGCTCCCCCTTGAACACATGAGTCTTCTGGGGGACATTCCTAGTCCAGACCATAACATGAATATGCAAATTTCTATTTCAATTATATTTAGTTGTTTTAGGTATACACCCAGGGAAATTGCCAAAAAGAGACTCTTAAAAATTAAAAGGGAAGATCTTGAGGTGAGTGGACCTTATAATTCATATTAGCTCCATAAATTGAAAAGAAAGGTCAGAGACAGACAATGAGACTCTGAACCTAGAAAGACTGACGGAGGTGGTCACCTGGGGATTTTGGGAAGGACAGTGGGATGGGCTTCATCCTAAAGAGGGGAAGATTATTGCAAGTTGAAAATTAGACATGGAGACCCATCTCAAAGAGATCAAAGCCAGCTTGCAAGAAGCTCTCAAAAGCTGAGCCACAGTCAGTACCTCTGGGAGCCATTAAAATAGACACTACACAGTGCTCACACTAGGAGTCTCCTCCCTGATGTGGGGTGAGGCCTGCCACGGCCACTTGTGCCCTTGCCTGGTGCTTATCACATGCAAGTCCTCCCTATGGGAGAAATGGCACGCCCTCAAAAATTCCTGGTTTTAAAACCACTCAGAGGTGGTAAGGATGGATATATTTTTTTTTAGCTTTTTAGATTCTACTGGCTCTTGGGAGCCAAGTCAGACTAATGAGTTTGACACCTGGCTCCTATGGGTCCCAAAGGTGACTGTGCTGTGTGCAACACTCTTGGCTGCAAAGAACCTATGGGTGAAAGGGAAGATAAAATGAAAGCAAGCTTGGGAGTCATGGCAATGGCTTAGGATGGTTATTTTTGGTAGCCTGGAGTAATCTAACCTGACACAAGGACCTTTCATCCTTGGGATAGGCCCAGATAATGGCCTGAGGACCTGCATCGTGTTCCTTGTATGGGGCAATGGCCATAGCATCCCACATAATGATCATGCCTAGAGAGATTCGCATTCTACATACTTGGTTTTTTTTTTTAAAAAAAAATTATGTAACTGATGTTCTACTTTTTCCTAGAATCTTTGCCTCTCTAAGGACTACCTCTTACAAAGTGAAGGAAGAAAATCCAAAAAATATTGGTACATAGTAATTTTCGATTAGCATCCATAGCCAAGTGATACAGATATGTTACATGCTCTGCATTCGTATGAGAACCCACTCAGATCCTCACTTCATTGCCTAACGGGGCCCTTTGCAACACAACAGCTTTCACTTCAGGCCTGGACCTCAAAAGGACACTTTAGTCAGTGGTGTAGGGTGGTGAAAGCAAGGGGGTTTGGCCCTGTGACAACTTGGAAGGCTTGCTGTTGATTTGGAAAGAACAGCAGCCCATGTTCTGGATAGGGAAAGGAAAAAGGGTACAGAGTTCTCAGCTGACCACTAATGAGAATAAAATGACACTGCTTCAAAAAGATGTCCAGCCAGCAGTAGAGAGGCACAGGCATGCACATGACTGAGGGCTGGTGCATAGGCACAGCCACTGTCATATCCAGAGCCAGCCTTCCGGGCGGGGATCAATGTGGGGGTCATTCCGAGGGATCCCTAGAATGTGCCTTTCCCAGAATTAAAAAAAAATCAATCTGTAATATAAAAGCAAAAATGTTCTTGTTTGTCTGTTTTTTTGACATTTTGACCTATGTCCTTTTTAGACTTGAGCGACAGTGCAAGATGATTGTTTTTATGCACGCTGGATGTAAGACACAAATAATAAAACAAATTTCTTTTAATGATTCACAAAGCAGTGAAAAGAATTTGAGTTGAGGAATCAGGAGTAACAGAGCTGCCCTTTGCTCTTTTGCAATTCTGGGTATGTGAAATGCTGGTAGAGTATTTTACCTGTCAGGGTCTCTGCTTTCTTATTTCCTGATGAGTTAGGAGTTGGTGGGAGGTAGTGAGGTTGGTTGACCTTTGTCCATGATCAAGAGGACTTTGGAAATCTTGCACAGCCTCTGAAGTAGTTTGCAATATGTTATGTCATACATTTGTTTCCTGAAGACAATAACAACAACAAAAACTAGAAAAGGAAAGACTCATAACACCTCTCTTAAACTGGTCCATGGATGTCCAAATGTTAAGAACTCCTAGACTAGATCAGGAACCATCACTTTTAATAGATGTGAGTTATTAGTAGGAAAATGGATGCAATTTGAGACCATAATGTTAAGTGAAATATATTAGACACACACGCTTAAATATTGAATAGTTTCTTTTACAGGAGGAACTCAAAGCATAAATAAAGAGGAAAATAAAAAATAGATAATAAAAAAGTGAAGTAGGTCTTTTGCACATGGGAAGGGAGTCAAACAATGGAGGGAGAAGTGGGAGAGGAGAGGAGAAAGATGTTAAAATAATTAAAATGTGTTATATACATGTGCCAACTCCTTATGATGAATTATCATGTTCTGTAGCATGCACAAATAAAAACAAAAATTTAGAAAAAAGAATATGCTGCTGTACATCTGTGACTTGAAGGTTATTCTGGTTTGTTCAAGAGGCAGTCGTGGTCGTTTTTGCCTGCATCTGCTCTGTTTTCATTGTAATGTGAGAACCATTTCAGGTATGTCAACTTCTCTGGTTCACTCTCACTGTCTAGTCTTAGCTGGCCTCTCAGGAAAAATAATTAAGAAATAGAAAATGTGAATCTTTGCTCTCTTTAGTCTTTGCAATTCCTAAACATGTCTGTTTACTCACTCCTTGCAGGGTCACAGAGAGCTTCTTTGTGAGGCCCGCTGGTGTCTGTTCCTAGGCAGCTCTTTCCTGCTGGATCCCTGCTTCCACACACCCTTTGCTGTAGCCCTCCAGCCAAATATGCTCACTGTGAGTCCCTTTCTGTAATATTTGTCTACAATTGAAAAGACAGCTAAGGAGTGGTTTGGGGCAGATGAACCTCTTAATACCTCCAAAATCCCCACTTCCTCTGAAAAAGGACCATCTATCGCTGCATTATTCATCTCTGTATGTTCAAAAGGAGGTGGAGATGGCAGGGTATGGAGTCTTTCTGGAGAGGAGAGCTCCTGGTGCTGACCTGCTATTGGCTGAACTTGTTAAGGACGTCCATGGAAGTGACACATTGGTCTACTCTGCCACACACATTTTAAAGCGAAATGAAATCAAATGATCCACTGTTCAGCATACATAAAATCTACTGTTTTCAAAACATTTTTAACAAGATTTTTGTTCCCTTGAGTTTTGTGTTACTAGCCCTACTGAGCAGGGGCGTTACTGCATGTCCTGAAAACTGTGTCTTTTCCCTGCAAAGCCACACTCTCAGTGTGATGCTTGCCTTGGTGCAGCCACTGACAGACAGACGTGGGTCCTCTTTATAGACTTAAGAGTGCGTGTGTTGGGGCAGGGAGAGAGTTCTGTCCTCTGTTCTGTAGACATTATGGGAAGCTTCGTTTTCCTTGGGCTGCGCGAAAATGGTTTTTATGAAATGGCACTGGAACTGACCAATTCTAAGGCACAGGGTGAAGCAAGATGACTGAGAAGTGGACAGGGCATTGCTGTCAAATCTTGGCTCGTATCTACTTTAAAAACGTTGCCAAAGCCCAAGCTGGGTGGAGCGATAGTGAATCCTTATGTTCTCTCATAGGCATTCTGATATTTTCCAGGGATAAAAATTCAATTTAAACTGTTTGGAATTGTGGATACCATAAAATTTCTTTCTTTTCCTTTTAATGAAAGTTCTTTTCTATCCAAGAGCTAGTGAACATACACTTGGAAAGGAATTATCTTGTGGCTACAAATTCATGCATTCAATGTTACACTTCTTACCCCTAGAACTGCAGGTCTCCCTCTGCATGAATATGCATGTGATTCTGCAGTTCAGTGCATTATCCATGCAACATGCATTTCAATGATTTTTGAAAGCTGAGACAGTTAACCTTTTTCATTCCACTTAGTGATTATCTTTTATGAGCCTGTGTTATTTTCTCTAGAAATGTTAAAAAAGCAAATGTACTGAAACATTTCTATTCATATCACATGTTATCAAAGCCCTCTTGTGGGATGAGGTTTAACTCCTTAACAGTGGCTCTTTAAGAGCCAAAAATTTGGTGTTCAGCAATTACTGCTTTTTGAGAACTCCAAGTATACCCAGTCTTGCAGTTTTTTAAACAATCAGCTCTTTTCTCTGGGTCAGTTTCTCATCTCCCTTGGTTCCCCATAGAGATATGAGACAGGCCCTCTGTTTCTATTGACATAAGACAGCTGACATTTATGGCCCAGCTGGAAGGGGAGAGTGGTTTGACTGATTCAAGCTTTCATTTTTTTTCCAACTGAAAATGCGATATGGGTTTGTTATATGTTTGTTTAATCTTATTTCAGGCTCCCCTATACAAATCCTGCAGGGAGAAAGAAAGCAAAGCCTCAACATATGTGTTGAACTTGAAATAAGAAACTTTAATCCTTGGAAAAACGGTATTGTGTAAATTCCAGACTGCAACTAATCACAGTATATTCAGACAGTGGCAGGAACATTTTATTTTCCATTTTAATATTCATTTCACCCAATCATGCAGTAAAGTGACCTTTTGAATGCATATTTTCCCTGAATTTTTGTCAGGCTTATATTTATTTTATTTGTCAAAATCCTAGTGGCTTATACAAAGTAACCAGATGTTTTCCATTTGTAGATGTTGCACCTGACAGTGAGAGGCTGAGCAGATTGCGGGAGGCCAGCTGTCTGCTTGTGCCCTCTGCATCAGTACATAATTTACCTGCAGAGAACATATAAAAGGCTCCATTTATTGGACACTTATGTGCTGGGTCCTGTCCTACAGGCTTTAGGTTCATTTGCAATTTATGACTAACGTGGTTCTATGAGGTTAGTATTCCTATGAGTCTGTTACTTTATTGATGAGAAAACGGAGGATCAGAGAAGATAAATAGCTTTCCCAAGGCCACGTGGATAGAAGCCAGAACAGAAACCTGGGGTGTCTGAGTATAAATCACTGACTATCTTAAATCACTTTGACCCAGGTGTCAGTTGCCGTCATCTGATCCCCTCCTCTGCCCACAACTTCAAAAACAAGTCTGCCTTCAACTTCACCCCCATCCCATGCAAAAATCTGAGGAAAAGTGCCATAGCATAGCTTGTATTCCAGCATGCACTGTATTTTCAGGACAGGAGCTTCAAAATTACAGGCTTTGTTCCATAACCCTCTGTGCCTCATCTTCCCCAGCTATTACATGGAGATAAGGCTAGTTCCTACCTCTAAGGCCTGCCACAAGGTCTAAACTAGTCTGCCTAATCTGTGAGCACCTTGCCTCAGGGTGGTCCTTAACCCATGGCAACCCTCTGTTCTCAGCCCCAACGGTTATAGTGGATGTTACTTCTACATCAGCCCTCCTGCTTCTATGAAATCAATTCTGGTGAGGATACTCTCACCCTTGGGCACCTGGGGTTCAATCGGTGTCAATGCCAATGGAAAAACTCTGACTTTTTGATTTCCATAAAACTATCAAACTATTCCTATTTCTCCAGCCTGCTTCCCCCAGTGCATATGCACATATGCTTGTGTTTAGTAAGTTTTATTAAGGGCTCAAGGGAATAAAAGGGGAATCTACATTTCATATATCAGAAAAGCAAGTTGCCTCAATTGAAAATGAGGGGTACCTTTCTTAGATATGTTATTCTTGTCATATTTGTTATCGCTCTGCCAACCCCTCTTCTCATAGTGTCACATTCTACTTTCTTAAAGTGTTTGCATAAAGGAAACATTTCCTAAGAAAATTTGAGAGGTGACTGTTAAGGCAATTTGTCTTTAAATATTGACACTGACTTCAAGGGGGGGGAGACAGTTTTTTGTTGTTGTTCCCCCCTCCCCTTCTCCTTCTTTTCCCTCCCCTCTTCCTTCTCCTTTCTTCCCCCACTTTCCTCCTTCCCTGTCCTTCCAAAACATAATAAAAGTGAAAAATGCTGCATTCACTGATTATTTTCCAATATCAAGAAAAGTACGCCAATTGAACTTTCAAAGACTCCTTTCTTCTCCTTTTGACCTGTTGGAATAGTTCATTTACCTCCTGGGAGCCTCAGTTTTAAAATTTGCACAATTTACTTAGAAAGTTGTAAAGATTCAATGTGATAATTTGGGACATGTGCTTAGTGCAGTATGTGGAGAGCCTGACATGGAAGGTGAAATAGTGCAAAGCCAGTGTTATGGTTTGAGTCCAGGTGTCCCCCCCAAAGACTCATGCAGTCATGGAGGCGGACTTTTAGAGTTTATAAATGACTGATGATCCAATGCTGGGATCATGGGTGTGAGTGCCACCCCCAAGTACATGCAACCTACATACAATATAAGGGACAGACAGATTCTTCTCTTTGTGCTCCTCTCCTTTTTGCATTTGTTGCTTTTGGTAGGTGCCACTACCATTAACTGTTGCCCCTCTGCCACATCATCCTGCTTTGGAGCCAGCTGAATATGGGCTGAAACCTTCACAAACTGTGAGCTAAATAAACCTGTCCTTCCTTCATTTCGAGTTTTGGGTATTTTGTCCCAGAAATGAGAGAAAAGCAAACAAGCCACCATATCAATAGTTATTTGAGCAGTTTCTACATTCTAAGCACATTGCAAGGGCTTCAATCTTATAAAGAGGATACTGTCACTTTATCAGTTAAGATATTTGAAATCTCTAAAGGAAGTTGGCTTAAGTGGTAAGAAAATTTGTTCCATCTCATGTTAGAAAGTCCAAAATTAGATCAGTCTGCAGAGCTGGTTGATCTGGTGATTCAACATGTCAAGTGCTAGCCTGATTCTGTCTGCCATCTCTTTTACTGGCTTTACTCTAAGGTTAGAAGCAAGATGGCAGCCGCATTTCCAGACATTACAGCCATATGGACCTGAGTCCAGAGTGAGACCATCTTTTCCTGTAGCTCCCTTTTAAGAGTGAGAAAAATTTCCTCAAATGTCTGCAGCAGATTTTCCCTTTACAAATGATTTTTTAGAATTTTGCTTATTTCTAGCAAATCATTAGAAAGTCACATAGAATCACTCTGATGGCTCAGCTCTGCTCTTGGAATTAAGCAGGGTGTGGCTTCCCTGAAGCTCATGGTTGCATAAGAGAAGGTGGCTATTTGGACAAACTAAGGTCCTACTAAGAAGGAAGAAATATTGGCAGCCTATAACATCCAATCAGTGGGTCATTCCCAATTATCTCAGATGAGAAAACTAGCAATCAAATAGTTTAAGACAAGCAACTGATGACCTATGGATAAAGAGGGGCAGAGACAAAATTCTAATCTGTGATTCATCTGATTCCAGTGATGCCACGTCTCTAAAACAGGTGAAGATAGAGCTGTCCTATGTCTTTTTCATATTCTCAGGCCATGAGAATACACTTGAAGAGATAGTAAAAGTATTTGTATTGACTAACGCCTCACACCTTGCAATGTGGAATGCTGTGCATACCACATAGAGTGATCTGGCACAGAGATAGAAGATGGTGGTGCTAGAGAAGCAATGGTGAAAAGGCTGATCCTTAAACAGCAGCAGGTTGTACAAAGAGCATATAGTCCTGTGCCAGCAATCAAAGTGTTAAAAGGTTAGCAAGACAGGAGGTCTTGCCCTGGCACAGGTCAGTGAAGTTTCCAATACCAGTGTCCATGTTCTTTATTCTTCATAGATGCTAACTTATCTGTTTAACATGAGATCAAATATTCTTCTCAATATGTGGTCAAGGAGAATCTGGGAGAGTCAGATTGTTGCCTGAGGCCCAGAGTTTGAACCAGAGTTCCCTGACTGCATATTCTGACCACATTCCTTTCTCTTTGAGAGCTCTGTCAGCTGCCCTTCCCTTCTGTGCCCTGAGATTCCATACTTTTCATTCTTCTTGATCTATGGGCTCTCCCTGACTATCTCTTAAAAGACATCCTGAATGCCATTGATGTGTGGGGAAATGTTGTAGACATCTATGTTTTGCTGAAGGCCCAAGACTTGTTCTCCACCACATATTGACACCTTCACTAGATTGCCTCACCAATTTCTCAAGCCCAGTATGTCCACATACATTGATATCTTCCTTCTTCCCTCCCACAGGAATATGTATGTGTTTTTATTCTACTCTTTTGAATTAGGTATCACCATGCAGCCCAAAATAGATTCCTTGGATCCATTTTGGCTTTTAACTCCTAATTGACACCAAAGCTATTGCCATATGTCAATATTGCTCCTTCTCCAACCCAGTCATCTCCAACTTGTCATCCCTATTGACTCATCCTATTTCAGATTTTCATTGCTATGTATGTGGACTGCTTCTGTAGTCTTTCACCTTCTTTTCATACTTTTATTTCCTAACAAACCTACCCTTCACATTGTCACTGGAGATATCTTTCAAAACACACATACAGTTACACCCCTTCTCTGAGTAAACTCCTCAATGTCTAAAGAGGAGTTTTCATCCTCTTCGGAATGCCAAATAAGGTCATTTCCAGTTTCTGATCACTTAAAGAAGTAATACATAGCTTTCATAATTTAGCATCCCTTTCCTGGGTTCCTTAGGTGGAACCTTAAACAGTGAGGATCATTTATTTTTTTTTGTCTTTGTATCTCCCACATAGCTAGTCATGTCTGAAACACAAGTGCTCTTGGAAAAGAAATAACTCCTCTCAGCTCTGAGTGGTGAGAAGTTGATGGATAAGTGCTCAGCTAACTAATGCCTGTGTTTCAGTTGCTCTTTTATTCATTGTTTAAAAACCATCACATCCTTCCGGCAGGCAACACACACCTTTTGCAGCAACTCATTTTTGGTACTGATCCTTACTCTTACACAGCAGGGTGCGCGATGGTGATCTCTTGCCTTCTTTGTTCTAGAAAACTCATTGCTCTCTACTATTATTCAGAATCATGAGATTTATCCATTTTAAATTCATACCATGTGCCAGAAAGTGTTCCTCATTGTTGTGTGTGTACTAGCCTATTATTTAAATTATTCCAAAAACTCCAAGAACTTGTTTTACTCCTTCTATAATTTACAACTGAGAGAAGAAAAGCACAGAGATATTAAATAACTTGCTGAAAGTTATACCACTCAATATGTGATGGAGCAAGGAAGGAAATCCAGGCTGACCTATCCCAGAGCTAATGATCTTGACCACAAATGGCCCCTGGAACTATTTGTGATGGCCTTGTTTTCATCCTATAGTCACAGTTAATCATTTGTTTTTACAAAAGATGTTGCACCTCAATTAAAATCATTAGTGGTCAGGAGCAAATATGAATATGCTTGAATTTCTCCTTTTGGCATCTTTTAGCTGTGATTATTCTAGTCGACACATTCTTCTTCTGGTACTTGGAATCAAGACATTTCATCTCAAATTCACTTGAGCTAACACATGATTACGCCTCATAAAGATGGGTAACAAGAGATGAGAGCCATTAATTTGCTAAAATGTTTTCCCTATTGTGTACTTGAGAACTTTTTCTTTTTTGCTCTCATAATGACACACACATTTTTATCCTAACTACCCTGATAAATCACAGAATTTTGTACAGACTAGAAATTTTCAGGCTTGGACCTTGAAGAGGAAAGTAAATAGAAGCTCTCCATCAGAACCATCAAAAGAAGCAAGCTCTAATTATCATGCTAGAATTGGAAC
>PVJX010001323.1:53344-168606 GCA_004027295.1 Dolichotis patagonum
TGTGTGTGTGTGTGTGTGTGTGTGTGTGTTGAAGGATGAGGTTATGAAGAAGGAAAGGAATACGATCAGATGCATTTTCAAATTCAGGATTCACCAACATTTTGTTTACACTTTGGAGAGAAGAAAAAGGATTCTGTCACTTCAAATATAGCACAGGCTAACCCAGAACTCTCATGCCCATATTTTCTCTCTTTTTCCACTCTCCTGGTTTTCTTTTTCCTTCCTTCTTTTTCTCGTTCTCTTTGTATGTCACTGAACCATCTCCTTACCTAGAATTCCCACCCCTCATCTTGGGCTCTGCTTGTTTTATTTCAAACACTAAAGATACAGTGTTCTATATGAAATATGTACTGAGTGGCTTGTAGACAGGATCCTTGTGTGGAAGAACAAAGCCCTGTCTTCCTGGCCCACAGCTCCATGGCACACACTGCACTTGGGTTACCACACCCTTCCTTGTGTTATGGGTCTGAATTTTTGCCTCTGATCAATATCAGCTTAAAATCAGCAATGCTATGTGGGGGCTGCTCCTGGGAATTAGAAGACATTGGGATGGAACAGGTCAGTAATTTGCAGGGCTGTGCCAGCCCTAGACCTGATTTCTTCAAATAAAGTGAAATAATCCCCATGGTTCACTTAGGAGAGAGTTTGGCATATTCAGGCACTAACCATTATTCTTTCTTTCCTTGTGATTGCCCTTAAGATATTTTTCCTCATTCTCCACATGTCTAAGACCTGCTCAAACGCTGAAGTAGAGGAGTGCTTTGGATGGGGAGTACATATGGAGGAGAGATAGATTATAAAATGATTAGACACAGGCTCATTAGAACCCACTTTAGTGCTAGACTCTAAGATGACAAGTTCTCAGTTTTCTACTGTGTATCACGGCTGATCCTGGGCTATTTGTGACTCATTCTTTCTGTGTGTGGGAGGTTGGAGAAACAGGGAAAAAGCAACACACACATGCGAGATCTCTGATGGTCTGCTGTTCTATGGAGCTTGAAGGGAAAGGGTCACTACAGTTTTAAATTACTAGCCTGGTTGACAGGTGGTCCTCACTTGCTGAGTTGAACCCAACTTCTACATATAGATGAGGCCTGAGCTGATATTTTGATACTGGGAGAAGTGACAGTGTCCTTGAGGAGAGAGAATCTACAGCAGGCTAACTCCCCAAGTGTGGGAGAAGGACTTGAATGGTCAACTGAAGCAGGAAATTATTCACTTCCTGTCATTAGCTGAGCGAAAATGTCCTTTGCAAACTTTAAGATGAGAAAGCACACTATGCTAAAGACCTTATTTCCTGAGTATGGCATCAGCTCTTCTAATTGTGTTTCCCTGACTCCTGGATAACTCCACCTTCTGCTAAGTGACTGAAAGCTCAGTGTGTTGCACCTGCCCAATCCTTGGTCAAAACACTGTAGTGACTTCTGCTTTTTCTTGAATGGCTCAATCATATTATTCCTCAAATAGGTACAGCAATTTCTGAATGTTTAGGGATTACATCTCAGGGTATAACATTAATGTTTATATTTACCTGGGAGTAACTCTGGGAAAAAGAAAAACCATAAATGCCCAGACCAAAACCCAACCTCTTATTTAAAACTATGAGGAGTATTATTGGCAAAGAATTCACTTCTAGGAGAAAAATCTTCCTGCCAAGTTTTCAACCAATAGTCTATTTAGTTCACTTTCTGATATTGTATATTTACATTTAAGCACAAAATTCCCATTTATTCTATTTTTATTTTCCAACCTGCCCAATATAATATGGCCTCCTCTCTTGTTTTTCAATGATGCCTGCAATTCACTTCCTGGTTCTTTATCCATGACAACATCTTGGGCATTGTAAGTTTCCATTTCCCATTTGACCCACCAGTTCCCCGAAGTCACTGGACCTGCCCTGCTCTATTAAAACCAATGCATTCTGCTTCTGTTCTTCCTGCCTGTAAAAGTCTATAAAAACCCCAGACCCCCAGGATCTGTCTCTTTTGGTAATGATCCCAGCTAGGTCCACCAGTATTATTCAAGCTACATTCTGCCTCCAAATCTTCACGGGTATCATTCCTTTCACTGTCCTAGTTTGTCCTAGCATTCTAGCCATAGATTTGAATATATAGAATATTCCTTTGCAAGAAACTTAAAAAATTTAATCTTCTTTCCTACTTATTTGCAGAATATTCGTAGAAGAAACAGGATAGTATGTTTTTTCCCTTACAGGTGGCAAATGGCTTAGAGTTACAGAAAAGGTCAAGTAATTTGCTTAGGGTTACACAGCTGCAATTGGAATCTGGCATAGAAAAATGTGTGTTTATCTTAGAGTTTAATGCTACCAGCACTAACTCCATCTCGAGTGACTAGTAATCCCTGTTTATGGGGTACCTAAGAAATACATTCCAGACTAAAGATTGCCATTCAGCTTTGTCTAAGCCTGAGGTTTCCACTTGATTCATTTGTATTTCATCACTAGGGTTTTATGAGTGGAGATTTGCTACCACTACAGCACAGATGGATAAACTGAGATCTAGGGGCCCATAACTGGCAGAGTAGTGACAGGATTTGAACTCAGATCTGCCTGACTTCACTGTATCAGCTGCCTCTGAACATATAGAAGACAAGAAATGGGGACTAGAATTAGATGGAGCAGGCAGGGATACATTGACATCTGGGAAATCTGTATTGTTCAACCAATGGAAGAGTAAATATTTCAGATAAAATTTGATTTTTTAGTTTCTGGTTACAATAAAATTGTGAGCATATGTCTCTTCCTAGGCATGGTTAATATTCTACAAGGAAGCAAGGATTATTTTGGACAGGGTTTGGAATAAGAAGGGAAAGGAAAGGAAGGACAATGAAGATGATCTTCACAAACGTGCCCTTGGTAATCCTGTATGTTTTTGGAGTGAGCTGATTTGCAGTGAAGATATGGGGTGAGGAGAGGAGAGGAGAGGAGATGAGAGACTCACAGTAGCTGTTACGAAAGTGTAATCAGTTCTGAAGAGCCCCAGAGCCATCATCACCTCTGTTAAATAACTGGCAATACTTCCTCAAGGCCAAAATCCTGGAGGGACAGTATTCAAACCACAAAACCAGAGTGGAGAAGGGTTTTGGAAATGGCAAAGAGGGGAAAAGACCAAGTTTATCCTGGCATAAGCCCTCTCTGATAATCTAGGAAAAGTTGCTTGCAAATCAGCATGGGTGTGGTGTGATCCTGTTAGCAGTATCTTCTGGGCATCTCTTAGAAATCAATGCCCAGGTTCCTCCTGGACCTATGGGATCAGCATGGTGGAGTGGGGCCTAGTCCTTCCAGGTTTTAGCAAGCTCTCCAGGCCCTGGATGCTCTGGGACATGCAGAGGTGACCTATGATACCAAGTGAGAGAGAAGCTTATTAAGGGGTTGAATTTTAGATTTAATAATGTGATTAATTAATAAACGTGTCACACTTGGTTATGCTGTCAGATCACAGATCAGAGATGGTTAGATTGTTACTAATCATTTTATTCTTCTCAGGGACTTTTCCAGCCCCCTTGCAATTAGACTGGGCCATGTGATTGGGATCTGGCCAATGGAATATCAGGGAATTGAAGTCATCCATAACAAACCTTGGTCTTGGCAGGACTTGGAGAAATAAACATTCTTTGTATTAAGCAACTGGCAATTTGGGGTTGTTTCACAAAGTGGCAGCTGTTAATTTCTCTGATTAATATTGACTATAAGGAAAATGAAGGCAAAGGTCAGGCTACTTTTTGTTAATGATTACATTCAGGGGTGTTAATTACAATGTTAACTGATGTGGGGCCCTGGAACCTATCAATCCGCACAGTCACTGACCACTGTGCTAAGATTGTTCCTGCAGGCCATCTGTATTTCAAGGCACTGACCCTTTGGGTGAGGCATCTAGGGGAGCCCTAGTGGACTGGGGGAGTGGACATTGGCTTGGTCAACATGGAAGACTTTAATATTTTAACAACACCTATACTGGTACATGACAATTTATTGTAGTGTTTACATAGTCTTGGTCTGTGTAGGTATCCAATCAATATATTTTGAATTGAAACTCAAAAAAAATAAAGTGATTGAACACTGAGAACACAAATTGCAGACATCCGGTGGGTGTTCCTTCTGGTATAAATAATCTGCATGATCTGGAGTCATCTATGTGGGCTCCATTTGATCCATTTCCTCACCCTAAAAGGGGAAAGATGGATGAAGAGCTTCTATTCGTATGGTGAGCCCTTAACGTCCTTAATGACATTTATGATCTTTTTCTAAACAAATGTACATATACACATAAATACAGGGAAGTGGATTATTTTTCAGAATTCATGTGTCTTTTGAGCTCCACCTCTAGGACTGAAGAAGAAGGTAAGAAAGAAAATAATTCTTAAAAGTGGCTAAGTGTAAACCATGATGTATTTGCCTTTGAGCAGAGAACAAGTGTAACTTCACAAAATGACTTATGCCATTCCCATAAGAGCTTCTATGGTGTCTTACTTTTTTCAGTTCTTATCTTTTTGTCAGCAGTGAATAACAGTATAAGCACTTAAAAGGGCAGAAATGAGCTTTGTGGCTCTGTGTAGAAATGAGTATTAACTTTTGTGTGATACTTGTAGATTGAGCTTGATTTGCATTCAAGACAGCATATGAACACACAGTGTGTCATGGCTGGGCAATTCCTTCCATGCACTTCCTTCTTGGTCTCAGCTTCGTCTTAAAGCACAAGGAGGTCTTCAGGCTTCTAGAGTACCCACCGTAGAAGAATCCACCTTTGTGTTCTCTCGCTGGATTTAAATGCTGTCAGACAAGGAATCCTGCAGATCTGAAGGGAGGAATTTCTGGCCAGTGAGACACTGAATGACTCACTTCCTGTTGTTAGTGCAGTGAGAAAAATCTCATTCATAAATGTTCTCTCACTTGTAGCAACTTTAGATCTAGTGGATTTTCATTACTGGCTTGTTTCAGACCCTGGTGAATCTTTGGCATGGTCTTGAAGGATGAGAGGACACTTATATAACAGTGTCTGATACATGAATCAGCCACTTTAGGAATCAAAGGTAGACAGTCACCCTGAAGTAGCGGTTAAAATGATGCTGGAGGAATATATATATATATATATATATATATATATATATATATAATCTAAATATTCTCCCATCCAAGTATAGCCCTAACAAAAATAAAAATTTTAAAGCTGATGTGAACTCAAAGATCACCTTCTACCAAGATTTAAAAAAAAAAAGTTCTGGCTGTCTAGCCCTGTTGCTGTCAAATTAGCTTCAATTTTCTCAATTCTGAGAATAGAGTATTTTAGCGACTGCACTTTGGAGATCTTCTGCAATTTGTAGTTGAACACCAAGTCCTGAGGTCAGTGGCTGTACCGGGGATAATGATACTCTTGCTTGACTGGGGCCAGGTTCTGTGGAGAGGCGTAGTGAGAACATAGCAAGGCTTTGCCAAAGGAAAGGATGGAGGTGGGTTTGGAAACTATCAGAGAGAACTTTTGCTTAATCTGTGGCCATGAAACATTACTCAAGGTCTCTAAGTATGAGAGTGAGAGACCCTGTGCCAGGATTCATCCAGGGGATACGCCAGGAGTGGGACAGATTGGGCACATGTGGCGGGTGTGTGGAAACAAATCACCTACTTAGTAAGTTTGTTTTGGCTCAGCCACGAGCTTGAGGCTCACTCAAGGAAGTCCTCACCCTCACACCCTGGGGGGTTGCCACCCATATGGCATGGACTGGAGAGGCTGAGCCAAGGACAGAGGTGATTAGGGAAAGAGACCAGGGCCAGGAGGGAAAGAGGTGAGGAAGAGGTCAGGGGTGAGGAAACACACAAAATGAACCAGGGAAGAACGTGGAAGCTCCTAGAATTGTGGCCAGTCAGGAACTGAAGAGTCTATGGGAGCTCGAAATCCATACAGCTGGGGCATGAGGACAAACTACCAGTTTTCAGAGAAAGAATTAGCATGTATGTGGTAGCCTGTGGGGTCAGGGGCCAACACTTATGGCCATCAAACACTACATGTAGACTGCAGCTCTGTCACAACAGAACTGAGTCTCACAGAGGGGTTTCTAATTCACATTCAGTCACATATTTTAACTCTGCAAATGCTATTGCAAGGATATGATTCTGGATCAAGTCTGTGACCTTCTTAGCACTGAGGTGGACCTGGCCTCAGAGAAGGAACTTTGATCTTCACACTTGAATAACAAGGGATGGTGACTGAGTCTTTCCTTCAGGTTGCAAATCTCCCCAGGTACTAATTATAGACCCTGATCGATTCCTGAACAATTCAGTACCATGAAGCAGGGTTGTGTCTGCCTCCTTTTCACATAGGAGTCAGGTAGTATTGGGCTTGAGGGTGGGTGACAGGTTCCCTCACTGATGTCCCTACTGTTCCATAAGATAGGTGATTCTTTTGTCCCACAGGAGGAAAGACAGAGCAGAGAATGGGGAGGTCATTGGTCAAGGCAACATCCTTATCTGGCAGTTGCAAGGGCCATTTAGAAAGGCTATTATTAAGAGAATGCATCTAGCCAGGGCTTTAGCTCGGGGGCACAAACACTAGCCTGGCAAATGTGAGGTTGTAAATTCAACCTCAGTGCCAAAGAGTGAGAGAATGCATCTAGAGTCAGAATAAGATTTTATCCAGTCTCTATTACTACCTGGCTACATCACACTGGGCAAATTATTTCTTCTCCTTGAACCTCATTGTCTTTATCTTTGAAATAGGGAAAACAGGATTTGCCTCCTCAGGGGACTGTGCTTAGGACTGAATGACTTCCTCCTGTGGGAAGAGCAATAGATTAGTTCCTGAAGTAGAGGCCACCCATGAATATGTAGTTGTGGTCCTCATGGTGATAATGATGAAGTGGCCAACACTAGGAACACATAACTACCCTTTCTATCACTTTGGCAAATAGTCCCTTCTCACATTATTCGGGGGGTTTTTTACTGACTAGAGATGTTTTGGTAGAGGCTGAGCTAACAAAGAGAGAATATTGACTGGCTACCTGGAGAAGAGCACCACCCCCGAAAAATTACTCTCCAGGCTTAGGAGTGAGTGTTCCAGACACTTCCATGGAGGAAGTGAGCTGTGCAGCAGATGGTCAAAGGGAACTTCACAGCTGCAGTCTGGTGCAACTGTGGACCAAGTGTCCACGGGGAAAGTGGGGAGCTGGGTTAGGCAGAGAAAGGAAGACAGGTAACTGCTGGTTCCAAGTAGAACCTGAACCTCCATCCCACACGGGAGCCATTTCATGAATCAGCACTCAAATTTCCACTGAAGGCTGCATACGAGGCCCCATGACAAAGTTTTATCACCCAGATATGACGCTTTAATAGGATTAAATAGGCCCTGACCAAGTGGGCCCAGATAGAGGTGGCGGTGGGAGATCAGGACAGCCTGTGAACTCTGACCTCTTTGTGAGGTGAAGAAAATGTATATGAATTCTAAAAAGCCTCCATGGACCAGTAACTACAGATCGTGTGGAGACATAATGAGAAAGCATTTCACTTTGGCAAACACAGTGCAGAGAGTCTCCAAAGCCCAGCAGTATTTGACTGCTTAGCTTTTGAACTCTGTGAAGGGGCACAGCAATCCCCAGTAATCACAGGAGATTTTAGATCACCAATGGGCTTATACAAGAAACATCTTAGCACATGGCTTAAAAAAAACCTCGCACTCTAATTATGTGCTGAAAAAGGTCACAGGGTGGAATTTCCTTAAGAAGGATTCCAGTGTTTCCAACAGAGGCCAGCAGGCTGAGGCCATTTTGACATCCTTCTGTAAAGCTATGGGGTTTTTTTTTTGTGTGTGTGTGCGCAATTTCCATGGAAAAGTGAAAAATTCTGTAGCCATTAAGTGCATGTCAGTTTGGAATGCTTCTCCTCACAAGCGAGTTTGGGTAAAGGAATGATGTATATGGAAAAACTGGGCAGAGTACGAAGATATTCTTGGGGTTTGTGTGACTAGAGATATACTGTGTGGCTTCTTTGATGTGCTTGGATCTTGGACTGAATCTGTAAGCTCATCTCGCTGTGGCCTTTAGAAATAGAGTACCAAACCTCTATTGTGTATTTATGCTGTGGGAAAAGACAATAAAAGACAATTTTGTCTCCCTATGTTCATACCAGTTTTGGACTGGAGAGGGTGAACTCTCCTTGGCGTAAGTGTGTGTGCGTGTCACTTTTCTGGATCTTACCCAGGATGCAGCATTGGAATGCTCACCCCAAGTTATACAAGATTATGAAGGATAGGAAAGGCTGTAGATGAACGTTTTCAGTTGGCTCACAAATGCTGGAGGTACTGGCATACAGCAATTCATATTCTCTTCCCCTCCCCTGGTCTTGCTATGTACTACAAGCTGGCCTTGAACTCATTAGGCACCCCAGGCTGGTTCAAACTCATGGCTATCCGCTCGCCTCAGTCTCTTGGGGGCTAGGATTATAGGAGAGCACCAGCATGCCAAGCAAGTCTGACTATTTCCAAGCAAAGTCTAAGTTGGTACATGCAAGTGAGTGAGTGGGCAGGTCTTATTTCACAACATTTTGTCCTATGAAATATGTAGGGCTGAACTCACCGGTTTAGATACCTTTACCTGGCAGAGAAATGGCTCTAGAAGATTCGAGGTAAGCAGTTTCTGTGTCAGAGCTAAGAGCTTTGCTAGAATCCATCACCACTGAAACTGTCTTCCAAAATAACGTTAAGCTTCCGATTTACTATAAATCGAGATACCTCTGAGCATCCTGTTCCTATAATGCTAAAACTTTGATTTAAGATCTAAATTTCTGAGTGTCCTGGGAACTGACTTCTACCTTTCAGCATGGCATTCTCCCTCCTCTGTCAATCATACACTTCTGTCTCTCCTGCTGCTGACAGAACAATTATGCATCAGCTAGTTGGTGCTTCTCTCCTTTTTATGCTCCCTATTGAATAATTGCTGGTTATGCCTCAATTTTTCTAGGATAAGGGAAAGATTGTTGTTTGGTCCTTCAGAGGGTTTTTCTGCTTGCTGGCACAGGCTGCAGAGCATAGAACATCGTGTACAGTCTGAAGTACTGGTTACTAAATATTTCTAGTTTGTCTCTCTCCTGGCTACATGCACGACCAGTATAACCCGGTCCCTTGGTGGTTGGAATGGGCCATTAAAATACATCTGGCTAACAAGATGTGAGCAAAGTGACTTGGATCATCTCTGAGTTGGACTATTCCATGGCCAGTTGTGCCCTTCTGAACTCTCCCTGCCCTCTGAGAAACTTGACACAACCTTTCTGCTGACCCATGATAAGAAACCTGAATTGCTATAAGTTACTAAGATTATAGGAGTTGTTTGTTACTGTAGAAAAACATGGCCAATCCTGGCTAATTGAAGCAGTTATATTTTATGAGAATTTAGTCCTCTTTCCTTGTTGTGGTGCAGACTGCTATATCTTAGAGGTTTCAGAACAGCTAATCTACCTTAGAGTATCACTACCTCCTCATCATTCCATCCACCCTTTCTCTAGCTTGTTATGCCTGCTGGAAACTATGTGACTTAGAGCAAAAAGCTCTGTCCTTCTGAGCCTCTGAAGTCTAACCTTAAAATGATGCATTGGATGAAGTTGCCTGCCAGGCCACACTGGCTTTTCACTGTGTGTATCAAAGGTAAGTTTTTTCCTCTAGGCATCTAGAGATAGGAAGTATGGTTTTTGGGTCTTTCTCTAAGGCCATTAATGATTCCCCCTCTGCTTCTTCTGACATTAAGGTCTTTGTATGTTTTGTTTCTTTCATGTTCATTACTCAGCCTCAACTGTAATCTTCCCAGAGACACACTCCTTGACACCCACTGCCACAAAAGTCATCTACTCTCATGTCATCTGGTTGTATTTTCACCAAGGTTCTTAGCATTAATTGCAATGGCCACACCTATGGATTTTAAAATTTGTTTATTGTCCGTTTTTTCTTCTACAACATAAAGTGCACCAGAGCAAGGAGCT
Organism: Dolichotis patagonum; assembly: GCA_004027295.1. NCBI lineage: Eukaryota > Metazoa > Chordata > Mammalia > Rodentia > Caviidae > Dolichotis > Dolichotis patagonum. Next base: position 63,321 of record PVJX010001323.1, read on the forward strand.
TGTCTTTTCCGTTCACAGTGATTGCCCAGTACGTACACAGGAGCCTGGTGTACACTGGCCTGCAGTTAATGTGAGTTAATACCTCCCGTGCTAGAAGCAGCCAGAGCCATGTGTACTAAGCTCAGGTTGTCATAGTTAGGAGGCTGCCAACCATGTGATTAGCTTTCTGGGTGCAGTGTGCATACAAGACCTAGTTTGTTGGGAGCCTAATAAAAACGAAAACATTTTACCTGGTGGTTCTTATGCCTGGAGAACCAAACTCCTAGAACATGCTCCTCCCAATAGCAAATGCACAGTGTATCAGGACCAGGATGGACAATGGGAGAAAGGAAGAACTGCTCTTGGGTCCCAGGAGCACTGGCTTGCTCCTTAAGTCTCATCAGGAGTGAATGCTATTCTATTTGCTTGGAATGATTATGAAGGAAAGGTATTTAAAGAGATAACTCCATTACCAAGGCTCCCCCTGTATATACTTTACAGTAACTTTCCAAGTAAGCACTTGAATATTGCTGTCGTAAGTTTTGATCTTCTTTTCATTATCCATTATCCCTTTTTCATCTGGTGTCTATTCAGTAATAACTAGGAAATGAAATAAAACTCTGACAGGAGAATTTTTTTTTACAGGAGGAAGACTGGCTCTTTTTAGGAGCATTCAGTTTGTTTCTCAGTTACTCAAAAAGGGTCAATTTGGAAATAGGGAGATCTGCTTTATTCTCTTACTTTAAATCGGTGTGATAGTTCATAGAGTCCCTATCTTTTAAAGAAAACATCCTTTCATTGTCAGACATCTAGTCTTTTGGTTACCTACAAGCTGCATGGATGTCAGGCAAGGAGATAAATAAGCAACTTAGTGGTCAAGTAAATTAACAAAATGTGTTGCTATTGTCTAAGACTCTGGAAAGTCAGTGAATCCAAATGAGGGAGTAAGAAATTAGGATTCTTTTACCTAAGAACATATGGATTTTTGGATGTCATTTTCTCATTGCTGAGACAAAATGCCTGGCATCTGCAGGTTAAAGGAAGAGAGAGTCCTTCTTTTGGTTTCCAGAGGATAAGGTCCATGATTGATTGGTTTCAAGGCAGAAATAGCATAGCAAAAAGGCATAGCAAAGAAAACCTCCTCAACCCATGGTAACTAGGAACTAGGGAAAATGGAGAAGAGCTGGGGACAAGAACACACACTTTATGTTCATCTTAAGTGACCTGCCTCTTCCAACCAGGCCTCCCTTCTAAAACATTTGACGTTTGGAAGTCATTTTAAATGTAAACCATAACATTCTGCCTCAGCCCCTAAAAAGTGCATAACCACTTTATTATGCAAAATGTATTTAGCCCTTCTCTAAGAGTCCAAAATTTTAAGAGTTCCAGCATTACTCAAAAGGTCAAGTACAAAGTGTTCTCTGAGACTCAAGGAAAACTCTTAGCTGTGAGCCTCTATATGAATCTGAAAGAAAGCTAAATACTTCTAATGTACAATGACATGGCAAATATTCTCATTTCAAAAGGGAGGAAAAGGGAGATAGAAATGAAACCAAAGCAAGCCCTAAGCCCAATAGAGAAAATATTAAATCTTGTAGCTCCACATTCAGTACCTAGGATATGCTGCAGTGAGATGTGTACTTCAGAGGGCTTGGGCAGCTGTATCTCTATGGCCTTTGCTGGTTACAGCCCATATGCACTGTCTCTTGGGCTGGGTACAATCAGTCCCTATGACTTTCCTCAAAAGATGATCCACATTTCCGGCATCTCCAACTTCCTGAGTTCTCCACCGCACCCTTGACTTCACTCTCACAACTTTATCCACTGCCCTCTTAAGGACAAATTACTGGCCCTTCTAGGTCTTCCTTTGAAATCTGAATGGAAGCCTCCATGGTCACACAACTTTTGTATTCTGCATGCCTGAAAAACCAGTACCACATGGATGACACCAAGTTTCTGCCAGGAGTTTGAACTGTACACTGGTCTCCTTACACATTAGCTGTGGTGGCCTCTGACTACCTAGATGGCTAGTACTTCTCTAGATATCCATGAATTAGGAGGGTCCCTGGGGCTATTTTCTTAAAACAAAGCCTTTCAAAGGAATTTACTTTTTTATAACCTTGAGACTATGATTGGTAGGTTCTGGACAATTCTTGAGATGCCTTTAAATCATTTTTTCTGTTGTTTTGATGCCAAGTATTTGGCTTCTTTTTAATGCTTATCTTTTTAGCAACCAGGTTTCCCTTGGCTCCTATCTTACACATGCTTCTTTTTTTGCCCACAGGCAAAGTACATCACATTTTTTGGGCTCTTCTTTCTACTCTTGATTCTTTCTGTAAATATGACTACAGTCAGCTAGCAGTGCCCATTTCACAGATTGCATATTGGTCTGCTTTAAAAATTTGTCCACCAGGTTAATTAGTTAGCAACTTTTAAATTCATACAAAGTCACAAGAGATGGGCAAAATGAAGACTATTTCATTACCAATATGAAACATGAGTGGATTCTAGTCCAGTTTTCAATGGACTCTTCATTTTCAACTGATATCTCATAAGCCTAATCTTTATTGTTCATTTTCCTATCAGCATTCTGGTCTGAATTTATTCCTACAAACCAGTTTCAAAGGCTTCTAAACCACATGGTCAAGTTGCATCACAGAAATGTACCTACTCTTTATACTAGTTTTTGGTATTAGTCACTTTCCCATCATTAGGACAAAATGCCAAACACACATTAATTAAAGATTAAAAAGATTTACTTTATCCCATGATTTGAGGAAGATTTTGGCCATGATTGCTTGACTTCAAGGCAGAAACAGCACAGTAGAAAGGCATGGCAGAGGAAAGCTACTCAATCTACAACAGCCAGGAAGCAGAGAGGGAAGGAATGCGTCAGGGACAGGAGTATACTGTACTAGGTCACATACCCTATGATCTGCCTCTTCCACCTAGATTGCACCTCTGAAAACATGATATTTTGTGGGGAATTTTTAAATATAAACTGCAACAATGCAGATCACATTTTAAAATTTTCTTTTTCTAGAATATACAGGAAATGGCCAACACACCAATTTCCTCCTCCATACATAGGCTGTATCTAGCTGCATTAGAGGACTCCCCAACCACCTGAAGATTTGGTTTGCATGTGTTGTGAGCATCCAGATTATACAGACTGCTCTCATCTTGGTGAAGAGTATTACGTTGAGCATCCTCACAGCAAAAGGGTGAGTATATTCAGATCTCACTGTTGGCAAAGCTACAAATTGCTCTTTTGTGGGAGTTGGGGAAGTCACAATTGGTTTTCTGTTTCTTGATGGACACAATAAAGAGGCAGGGTGGCCTCTTTTTCCTGAATCCAGTACAAGAATTTGGGAGCATTGCCTCCTGCTCTCCCACTAACAGGCTTTCCCGAGTCTCACTGCCAATCACTCTGTGACTCAGCTCCTTCCTTTGCAAACTGAGGATGGTCAGATTAATTCAGAAGCTGTGAAGCAAGCTTTAAAAGGTCTTTGAAAATGCCAGCTCATGTAGAATAACTGGCTATCTTCTATGGCTTGGGAATTGGCAAAAAGAGTTTTCCTTTCTTAGGGGTAGTCGTCTGTGGCTTTCTATGCAGAAGTTTTGGGGTGGCCTGGCATAGAATTTCCTTGATCTCTTCCAAGTGCTCTTGGGACCTGTGGCCCATTGTAGGAACTTCCCCCCATGCTTTCAGGATGCTGTAAGCTCTGCTGTGTCCTAGGCTTCATCTTACTGTTTCCTAATTCTCACAAAAGTATCTTCCAGCTGGACATGGTGGCACACACTTGTAATTTCAACACTTGGGAACCCTGAGGCAGGAAGATCACACATTTGAGCCTACCTTGGACAACCTAGCAACTTAGTGAGACCCTGTCTCAAAATAACAACAAAAACAAACAAACAAACAAACAAACAAACAAAATGGTAGTGGTATAGCTCAGTGTAAAGGCCCTGGCTTTAATCATCAGTACCACAAAAAAGTCACTTTTAACAGTAAAAGATTTGAACAGATGGTTAACATAGAATAAAATGAAGTGAAATTTCATATAGAAGAAATACCTGGACTTTGAAATGAAAACAACTCAGGTTAGCTGAAATCACTATAAGGGCTAAAAGGACACATATACATTAATTGCTTGGTTAGTGGTTTTCAATTATTCTAGTTCTTCTGGGTAGTGATCTGCCAAGGTGGAAAGAAAGTTATAACTTGTTCAGAAGAATAGATCCCCAAAAGAATAAAAGGAAAAATTATTAGAAAATGTTCAAAAGAGTAATTTATAACAATAAATACAGAAAAAAGGGGAAAAATCACTCAAGTAATGACCAGGAGAGGAATGTGTAAGTAAAATCTGGTGCCTTACTGCTCTGGGGTATCATCTACTGGAAGTCTTGGTGGAGTGGTAGGTTTACAAGCCATTGTCAGTAGTCAGAGGTTGCAATCTTCCTAAGGTATATTGAAATAGAAAAAGCAGATAAAAATTACTATCATACCAAGGAATAACATAAATATGTATCAATCCCTCAAAATTAATATAATTATCACACATTGAAAACATATAAACTGATATAAAATCACTATCATAGACAGTTGTGGAAATGTTGCTTTTAACTTCATAGAAGGATATATATATATATATAATATAACATTTATTGCAAAATATTTTATACATAGTGATTGTAACTGTAAAAAAAGCATTTATGTGTCCTCATGGCTCACTCAAATACATTAAAGTTATGTATAATAATAGGAATGTTTTGGTAGTTAAAAAATGGAATTTTATAATAAAATTGATAATACTGTAACCAAGCAAGTGCACGTACCCTAATCATTTCCTGATGCTTATTTCCAGGTAAGGTATGAATTTGTTTATTTTCCTCTAGCGTTTGGCATAATAATCTACACATAGTAAATATTCAGTGTACACTGACTGAAAGCTGTAACATCATATTCGATTACTTTAGGTGGAGGCTTTCAGCCGCTGAATCAATGTACGTGTATCATCTAGGTGATGGAGAACCATTTCTGTCCCCGTCTTCCTCTCCTAATGGTTTTATGAAAGCTATATTTACACATATCCAGAGGGTTCTTAAATTAAGCCAATGCCAAGAATTAAAAATAGGACATCAGGAAGGAAGGGATTGAATGGTTTTGGGGGACAACATCCTTTATTTGCATTCAAATTATGCCATGTAGATAGCTAAGTAGACATCCTCCAGTAGGCCTTGTGCTGGAAAACAGAAATCGTGTCTTCAGCATGTTCTGTCTTGGGATGCCATGCACTATGGTGTCCCATGGGGGAGCAGAAAGCCACATAGAAGTTTAATTGAAACACACTCTAGGATAGCTATTATTTTCTCATATCTTCATATAATAAACAGGGCTTTCCCTGAACAAAGTATCCTTCTTAAGGAAAGAAATGGATTGCTTCTGGAATGGATTCCTCTTCTAAAAGGAAGATACTTTCTTTACTACTCTTCAAGGTGACATCAGTGTTGTGGGGATTTCTAAATACTGTATGCTTAAGGATTAAAGCTCCTTCATTTCAGTTTTTCTGGTGTAGTGTTTTCTTAGAGATAATGTGATTGCACATGTAAGCATGCATCATGTGTGTGTACTGTAAATGCGGAGTAACTGTAGTGGCATTCAAAGCCCAGGATATAATGGTTAGAGGTAAGCAGGGTTGTTATAGTCAGGGTTTGTGAGGGAATAGATTTAATAGTTTTGTATGAGACATATGATATATAGGATTATTTATGATATTCATCCAAACATTCAGATGCAGAGGAGCACAAGAGATCTGTTCATGAGCTAGATATCCAAAGAATCCAGCTGAGGGCCTGCATCCCACAACAGTATCCTGTATGAGTCCAACTGAAGACCTAGAGCCCATGGCAATGTCCTCCACTAGTCCAGCTAGAGCCTAGAGCCCATGATAATGCCTCATGTAGGTCTGTATGAAGGATCTGAACTGGGAAGGCCCAGAGGCCAGTGGTGGAAGCTAGAAAGTCTGCCCCAGCAGGATGAAGGATCTGTGCCACAAGGCTGAGGGATCTGCACCGTAGCCAGGAAAGACCAGAGCTCCCCTGAAGAGACCAGCAGTCATCCTCAGTGACAGTGAGTACCTGAGCTTCTTGGATGAATGATGAGAATAGCTGAGTCCATAATCAGGAGAATCAACAGCACATCATCTTCCACTCCGGTTAGTTCTCCTTGTATACAATTAGCAACAATCCTGTGCTGACTCAGTTCAATTGGGTGTTCCAAGTTGATTATTAGTAAAACCACTACAAGGGTTCCATGTAATAAAGAGGCACAAAGACTGTCTCCATTCTCAAGGGAAATTTGAGGCCCTTGCTTTACATTAGCAGAGATGGAGTCTTAGCCTGCTGTGTCAGTTTGCATATGTCATGACATTTGGGTGACAAAATAATTGGCTGTGGGAAATCTGAACATTAAAATATGTGAATGAAAATTTTATTGTCAATCACCAATAAATACTTACTAAGTGCTAAATTGAGTTTTAAAAAAATGGCTTTTGGTTTAGGTGCAGACTAAGGTTTTTATATTGTAGTTTTAAGTTTTGAGGTCAGACTCAATCAATGAAATTTCCATTCAAAGAATCTGGCATTTTTCCCATGAAGACTGTCAATTAAATATAAGATGGAAGGATTAAATTCTTATACTGTCAGACACTTTTTTTCTTGTGGAGCTATTTATCTTCTGGTTTGTGATGCTACCAGAATATTTCATTCATAATCTGTTTAACTGGCTTAGTTATCTTGGTCAATTTATTAGAGTGGTAGCTACTTGAAACAATGATAACACTAAATCACAAAATGAATTATTGATTTGAAATGTTATTTGTTAAGATTCAATCAATGAAGAATAAGACAATATGTTTTGTGTATATAGATTTTAACATTACTCAGAACTAGAATATCAACTCTGAGCTTTGATTTCTTGTTTGCCCATTCATGGACAAGACGGACCCTTGTTTTGTATAGTATTTTATGACACTTAGCACATCTTGCTTTTTGTTGAGGCTATTTCCTTTATATCACCTAGTTTTTCACCTAAATTTTAATCTACTTGCAGTCAGTGACTATTTATATGTCATAGGGTGTGGAATTTAGTAATTTGTGATTCTTGATTGCATAAGAACTAAAATCTCTATTAAACTATCTAGGGTTAGCAAAGAGTGTACTTTAATCACCTCAGAATGCTGAAGCTTTTTAGAAACAAACTGATACCTTTTTCTGAAGTGCATTTCAATAAAAATTTTTAGAAATTCTTCCTAAATAGGGTGAACTTGTCTGAACGTCATGTATGAGGAATCATGTGAGAGCAATGATTTCTCATTGACTCCAGTGTAACTAATGACAATGTCCATTGACGGTGCATTGCAAATGCCTGAATTCTGTATGGAAACTACAACTATTTTCATAGTCAGTTTCTCTAAGGAGATTCTTTTATGTACTTGGCCAAAACTGGTTCATATGCTACCCTAAAAGCAAGCGAGCCCAGAGAATTAATAAGGAAGGATTCAGAGATGGTTCTGGAAAGTAAAACAGGCATGCATGTTTTCATGGAGTCTGTTTTAGATTGAGAAATCCCACTCTTTACCTGCATGTCCAGCACCAAAGTTTCTTTTGGAGAATCAGACTGCTAGGAGTTGTAAATGCCCATGTTTTTCCAGAATCATGGTCGCAAAACAGACTTAGTAGACAAACACGATGTGAAACTCAGACTGAAGACTCTTTGGGTGGTTCGAGCATATTCTCAAGAGGCATTTTAGTTGGTTCCACTTTTGCTGGTTGTGAGAATCCACGAATTTCAAGATAGTCAGCTCATCCTTGATAATGGTGTTTGAATCAGTATCAAGAGGATTAAGTGTTCACTGCTAACAGACTCTTGAATATAAACCAGGAAGATAGCTGTGATTGCTAACACATACAACTTACAGCTCTGTGTAATCTCTAGGAAGTCATTTTTGTCCTCCTAATTTCCAAATACCGGGTTCAGTTGGCATGTGTCTGTTTCCAAGACTCCTGCGGTGGTGGTCCGTGGATATGTGTGCCACATGGTGTTGCTTTACTTCTTTGAATCTTGAACCTACGATCATTTTCTGGATTATCCCTGTGAGTCTCTACTACCTGATCCCACTTCCCTAGAACTTCCTCAGGGTTTTGAGAAAGGTATCCCCAAGGAAATGTACAGTCCCACCGTGGCTAAGTGGAGGACAGAGAAATGTAGCCTCTAACCTTGTCAGGGCTTGTCAATGAGTGCTAGAACAGCCTTTTCCCTAGTCTTGTGTCCTCTTTAGGGGACTCTGCCCATGTGGCAGGCTCTTAATGTCTACAGATCCTCTCCCCTCCTCCCTCAGCAAAACTAGTTATGAATATGTATGAATTAGACTATAATTAGGTCACAAAACAGATGCTATTAATCATATCTTTACCAGGGAGGAAATGATATATGGTACTACTTAGCACAGAAACAATGTTTTGTGCACATTTGGAGCTTCTTGCTTTCATTTACCAAGAGACTGTGAAGGCAAGTCTAGCAGAAGGCTGAAATTCCTGCTTTGTGTTGAAACCTGGACTCTCTAGGGGTAGATGTTATCTGGCACAGGAGGTCTTGCTTTCTCATGCCAATGATGATTCCACAGCAACTAGAAACTAGCCTTGGTGTGCAGTGCCCATTGCCATTTCTCATTACTGTCAGAATGTCTTAAATTGCCCAGGGGTGTTTTTTTCTCGTTGTTATTGGTTTAATTATGGCAATGCCATCCTATGGGAGAGAACTAATTAACCTTCTGTCAAGAAATCAACTCTACTATATTGCATATGACAGTAATGGCTCTGAGTGTTTCAAGGCAAGTTTAAAAAGGTACTTCTCTACTTTATTATTATTGTTGACATCTTAAGAAGAGTGTTTTTTGTAAACTATGGTTTTATCTAAGTCCTTGTGGTTGGTGTGGGAATCATATTGATATTAATACTCATTATAAATGAGATGATGATAAGAAGTGGTATGTTGGTGGACTACAAAAGAATTTCTCATAGATGTGTTTATTACTTCAAATTAGTAGAAAGGACATATTAAAATGAGGAAAGAGAGAGAGGGGAAAAGAAAGAAAAGGAAGATAACATTTCCTAAATGGTAGCCACCTATCAGGTACTTCATATCTCCAAAGTCCTGAAAAATAAGATTTATTCTCTGTATTGTGTACATGAGACAGATTTTGAGGTTCGGAGAAGATGTAATAGTCAAACAGGGGCCGAGGTGGTACTTAAATTGGCATGATTTCAAAAGTCTTTCCACAAAGACAATCCATAATTGTGTAGTTGTTGATGCTTTTTTTTTTTTTTTGGTACTGGGGATCGAACTCATGACCATGTGCTTGCAAGGCAGGCATTTATGCCACTGAGCTAAATCCCCAGCCCTGTTGTTGATGTTTTATAGACAATATTCTTTCCATTATATAATTTACGTGGAAAAGTTTCTTATTTGTGGCTTTTGGTAGCACACATTTAGATTTGTAGCAAACATTTAGATATGTTAACTTTATTTCATACTCCATTTTGTATTTCAAATCTTATTTCTTCTTATGTTTAGCTTCTTTTCTTATATATTCATGTCAGCTATCTTTTTTTCTGACATACCATAGGTATGCATAAATAAAAATACTTTTCACAATGATTCTGCAAGGTGAAATGTAATATTATTTTATATTTAATTGTATTAAATTTATTTTTAAATAAACCCTTATTTTACAGTAGAGAAATCATTGACCTAGGTTACATATCTACAAAGTAGGAGCATTGAGTGTCTGGTCCTATGCTTGCTTCTTCATACCATGTGGCTGAACTACAAGTGGTAGAAAGAGTACTAGAATCAGGGCTGAACTGAATAAGTGGATTATATGGAGGTAGAAGAGCAGTATCCTCTTTAGAGGAGGAGGAAATTAGCAAAAGGAGCAGTGTTGACTAAGTGCTAAGTAAAAAGCTAAGCTGGATCAACAGTAATAGAATATTAGCATATTTCTTTAGACTTAAAGATATTAAATTTTGCAGCATATTTTTGCGATTTAAGTCTGTTAATTATTACATGTGTAGAACAGTTTTCATACTTGATTTGATGGTCAGGTCTTTCTTCTTCACTGTTACTTGAATCAGAATGACATCTTCCTCATTAGCATTCTTACTAAAGATTTAATCAGTATCTTCTGAAGGTGACATATGTCGTTTGAATGCACAGTCTCTTCCCTGTTGAGCTTAAAAATAATAGAATCTTTCAAAAATAAAAGATAGCACACAGAATTCACATATGTATTTCAATACCCTTTCAAAATTTGAGATCTGGAAAATTTTAGAGTCCATCCGACCTCATATTCCCCACTGTGTAGCTGATACAATGGAGGTAGAAGGAAAAAGTGGTTTGTTAGAGTTCAGTAGTAGTTAAAATCCTATAAAATCTGAGTAATAGGAATATGAAGGTAGGATTAACCTTGAAGATAGTTTTCAGTGAGTTTCTGTACCACAAATCCAGAAGAAATTTGTGAGTTATTTCCTAGGGAAAAACCACACAGAATTTGGTTGTTGCTTAAGCTCAAGTTTTCTCAGAATGGTACTGCAAAACAGTGTCCCCAGAAAGTCCAAGTACGTGTCCTGTTTTAGCACAATTGTACAAAGGATCACTCATCCCACCTCAGGAGTTAGAAAGTTTCTCTGTTTTGTTCAATGATCTCCATTAAATATGAATGAAAGTTTTGCTGGGTACATCAGTCTGGGTTAAAAGTTGTTTTCTTTCAGGGCTTGAAATACCTCACTCCAAGCTTATCTTGACTTGAGGGTTTGTGCTGAAAAGTCTGCTGTGATTCTAATGGGTTTCCTTGATAGGTGAGTTGTGTCTTTTATCTAACAGCTTTTAGTATTCTGTTTTTATGCTGCATGTCTGGGATCTTAATTTTTATATGTCTGGGTGTAGATTTATTTTGGTTGTGATTGTTTGGCATTCTATATGCCTCACTTATCTGCATATCAGATCCCCCCCCCCATGTTTGGGAATTACTTATGTGCTATTACTGTTACTTCAGTGAATATTTTAGTTATGTGATTTGCATTGACTCCTGCATCTTCACTGATGCCTATTAGTCTGATATTGTTTCTCTTGGCACCATGTTGAAGCTGCTGAATTGTAATTTCATGCTGCTTTGTTAGTTTTAAAAGTTCTATCCTTTCATGATCACTAATTGTGGTCCTGTCTTCAAGGTCCAAAATTCTATCCTTAGCTTCATTTAAATGGTTTTTTCCAGCTTTCAATAGAATTTCTTGTTTCTTGGATGTCTCTGAGTTTGTTTCATAAGTTCTGCTTGTTTTCTATATTGTTCATTCAAGGTTTCAATCAATTTTCCATGGTTCTGTACTTTTTAAATTTATTTCTTCTCTAGCTGTGCTGCGCAACTCCTTTACTAAGGTTGTTATTTCTGTCTTTACATAAGAAATTACTTATAATTTGATTTCCTATACAGCCTCATGGTGTCTTTTTAAAAATTTCACTCACTATCTTTTCAGAGATTTCTGGTGTGTTACTTTTGAAGTCCTCTATTTCAGTGTCTCCTGTACTTGCCCCTGATGAACTAGATGTTTGAGAATGCATTTTGCTTTTTTGTTTTACTATTTTCCCCTTTTGGGTCGATATTCGGTCCTTAAACTGTTGGTAGTGTGTATCTTTGGGTCCTACTATAAGGTGATGTTTGTCCAGTTGCTGGGTCCCACAATGAAGAGGTGGGCCAGTCACCTGAATTCCCCCTGCAGGGCCTGTTGGGTGAGTTCTATACTCTTCCTAGGCTGACAAGCCTAGGAGTACTGATGGAAATCAACCCTTTGTTCCTGCAGTTATTATGTCTTCAGATTGTTCAGAGTCATCAGATCTCCCTGTCTATAGTGTTTGTTTTGTTTGGGACCCTACTGTGTCTCTGGGTGTCTTGTAGGTCCTTTTAATTTTCTCCAGGTTGGAGGAAGCCTTATTGGCACCCTTCTCAATGTTGATATTCTCTGTGGAGGAAGGACTCGCCTAGCCACTTGCCAAGCTCATCAATGACCTACTTCTGGAGGGGGCTTGGCCACTGCTCCTGTTTACCCACTGAATGTGGCAAACTCTACTCCTATTTTAGAGGCAAACACACCTCCCTGATGGAAGCCTGCTGAGTTCTTCTGTTTGGATGAGGGGTTGCTGAGTCTCCCCTCAATACTGCATGGTTAATCCACTGTAGTCCCAGGTTCTGGGGGTAGGTGAGGGAGCCAAAGTTCAACAGCAATACAAGGTCCAGGAGGTGGGGGGGGTCTCTGTTGGCAGTGGTGGGACTGTGGGAGCGCATTGCAGGCTGGAGTTTCTAGGCCCTGAGGTGAGAGGCCAGGACTGCAGGGACATGGGAGGGGCCTGGCGCTGGCCTAGCCCTGCTTGTGCCATTGGCTAGAGTTCCTGGGTCCTGCAAGGTAGTCTTGATTCTTTAACTAATAAGTGTTCTCTTGCTTTCTTTTGTTTTTGCTGTAAAAATCTTCAGATTCTGTTTGGTTTGCACAGATGTCATCTTTTTCTCTCACTCATTCTCTCCTCTGAATTCTTCATCAAAACCTGGTGAGTGTGAGATTGTAAGTTCAATTCCAGGTACCTGCTTTGCTGCCAGTGTACTCTCACATTATTTTTTTAAATTTAAAAATTCACTGGATTGTTTGATCGAGTTTGTTTTTCTGTGCCTGACTTTTTTTCATGTAGCATTATGTTATCCAGGTTTATCTGTATTGTTAAAAATGAGAGATTTTCCTTCTGTTTTGGGCTGGGTAGTATTACAGTGTGTAGGTAAAACATTTAAAAATTTACTCATTTGATGATAGGCACTATAGATGTTTTATCTTGGCTGTCATGAATAATATTGCAATTAACACGGGGAAGCAGATAGCTCTTGGACATACTGAGTTCAATTCCTTTGAATACTGCTAGGACTTAACTGCGGCTCCCCCCCCTCCCTTCCATGAGTTCATGTGTTGGAAGCTTGGTTCTTAGTGTGCCCATGTGACAGTTGGGCAAACATTAAGAGATGATGGAGGGTGGTTAAGTCACTGGGATGCTGCCATTGAAATGTGGTTCTTATTGAAAATATCCCTCAATTCTGAGCTATCCACCCTGGGTAGGTACCCCAGGACTACATTGAACAGAAGTGTGGATGCATATCTTTGTCTTCTGAGGCTCGGAGGAGCCTTCAGCTTCTCACCACTGAGTATGACATAAGCTGTGGACTTACATGAGGAGTATGATCAGAAAATACAGTCCATGTTTAAATAAAATATTTATTTAGAAGACATATTGCCATGAACCCCTTTCAGGATAACCTCCCCCTACACCAGATTTAAACACCTTTATCCCTCTATTTTTGCTATTTTCTGAAGCAGTCTTGTAAGTCTTCCTGGCATGTCTTTAATTGTGCTATTGTGGCTTCCCTGAACTGATTCAAAACTTCTACCTTTAATGGTCATTTAGGGAAAAGTCAGAAGTTGCACTTGGCTAGATCCAGTGAATAAGGTGGATAAGGACACAATATCACATTTTTACGAGCCTGTCTACCTGCTTGAAGGCACTCAGCATCAATATTCACTGTATTTACGTATTAGCGAAAGTCACAGAAAAGGTTCTATCTACCACATTGTGTCTTATTGGAATTTGAATATGTGTGATAGTTCAAACAATTTTTTTCTTTTTTATCAAAAATGAGTTATTATAGTACCCATTGATCATTTTCTGTTATTTGGTTCAGAAAGCCCTGTAACTCTTTCACTATATGCATGGCTTTATACTATTGTGTTATGTTTGATATTGTAATTGAAACTATGCTCAACTATAGCAGAATAAGAGATATGGTGTTAGATACTTTTGATGTCCAGTTGACTTAATGTAAAGTACTGTGTTGCCTATGTTGTCCTGTTCTGATCTGCTCTGTACTGCTCCCTTTTTAAAATTCTCTTTTAAATAAAAAAAAATAAAATAAAAAAAAAAAGAAAAGGCCTTCCAGAACTGCTTTGGTAAATGGAAAGAAGGATGGGATAAGTGTGTTTGAAGTGAAGGGGAGTACTTTGAGAGAGATTAATGATAATGCTTCTTATTGTACTGAATATTTTTTTAAAAAAATTAGAGATTTTCTGTATACTTTGATCACTCCTTGTCTATTTCCTTTATTATGTTAAAGGATATTAATTTTGTATGTAATCTTTTGAGAGTTTTTAAATCATGAAAAGATGTTGTTTTCTTAAATTCTTTTTCTATGCCCAGTGATGTGGTCATGTGATTTTTGGCCTTTATTCTGTTAATATGATGAGTCACAAAATTGATTCACCTATGTTGAGCCTTCCTTGCATCCCAGGGAAAAACACTTGATCATAGAGAATGGGCCTTTGTGCTGATGAACTCAATTTGCTAGTGTTTTGTTGAGGATTTTTGCATCTATATTAAACAGGGGTACTTAGCCTGTGGTTCATTTGTTTGTTCATTTTTTCTTTTTTCTTCTTGTAGTAACTCTATGTAACTTTGGTAGGAGGGTAATATTGTGTTCATCAAGTATATTTTAAAATGTGTCTTCCTTTCCTGTTTTTTGGAAGAGTTTGAGATAGGTTTATTGTAATTCTTCCTTGAATGTTTGCTAAAATTCAGTTGTGATTGTGAAGTCTTCTAGCCTGGACTTTTCTTTGATCAGAGACTTGTACTTTCTAATTCAATCACCTTACTTATTATTGGTCTCTCCAGATTTCCCATTCCTATATGATTCAGGCTTGGTAGGTTATATTTTCTAGGAATTTATCCATTTCCTTTAGGTTGTCCATTTTACTGGCATGTAGTTGTTCATACTAGTCTCTTATGATCATTTCTATTTTGTGTCATTGATAATAGTGTTTCTGCTTTCATTTCTATTTTTTTTTTTGTCTTTTTGAGACAGGGTTTCACTATGCAGTTCAGGCTGGCCTTGGGCTCACTTTGTAGCCCAGGCTTGTCTCAAATTTGCCACAATCCACCTGCCTCAGCCTCCCAAGTGCTAGGATTACAGGAGTGTGCCGTCATGCCTGGCTCATTTCTAATTTTTTATGAGAATCTCCTTTTTCTTAGTCTAAGATTTGTCATATTGGCTAGGTTTTATATAGCATCAACTTAGAAATTTACCAATATTTTCCAGTTTCTAGTTTTTCTGTTTCTTTTACTTCATGCCTGATCTTTGATATTTGCTTCCATCTGAGAACTTTTGGCTTAATTTATTCTCTACAGTATAAAGTTAGGTTGGCTTTTTTTTTTTTAGAATTTTTCTTTTATTTTTTGAGGCAGATATTTATTACTATAAACTTCCCTCTTAGGACTGCTTTTGTTCCTCCTTTAAGTGTTGGTATACTGCATTTTCATTTGTACCAAGGCACTGTAAAATTTCTTTAAAAACTTTTTTGACCCAGTAGCTGTTCAGAAGCATACTGTTTAATTTGCACATATATGTTCAGAAGCATACTGTTTAATTTGCACATATTTGTTAAATTTCTATGATTTATTTCAAGTTTTTTACTATTGTAGTTGGAAAAAATTCTTGATATTATTTTGATATTCTTAAATGTAAGACTCATTTTGTGGCCTGGTAAGTATATATTCTGGAGTGTGTTCTGTTTGCCTTCCAGAAGAATGTAGACACATTTGGTCTAAAGTATAGTTCAAGCCCAGCATTTCTTTGTTATTTTATATCTCGATTCCTGTCTGTTGGTAAAATGGGGTGTTGAAATCCCCTGCTCTTATTAGGTTGCCATCTGTGTCTTCTTTAAATCACTTGGTGTTTGCTTTATTTATTCATTATGATTTCTAATATGCTTCTTTTTGGCAGAGAAATAACCCGTTGTGAGAGAAATAAGCCAGGGTTTGCACAAAGTTTTAAAGTGTACTCTAGCTCGGATTGTTAAATAACTGGAGAAAGGCTGGCCCTTAACCCTTCTGTATCTATAGTGAACTCCCAGTGCTGACCATCGCTTAATTTTTCCCCTAAACTTCATGTGTCTTCACTTTCTCCTCCAGTAGTCTTGTTCTATCACAAATTGATGATGAGAGTGTATATTAGAAACATAGTAACCATTTTGGTGAATTAACCATAGTACTCTGGCCTGACAAAATGCTGAACAAATTCTGGCTCTGAAGCTTACAAGATTGGGAGAAAAGTATCAAAAACTAAGAGAGTACTTTGCTGATTTGTGCTTTATTCCCACAAAGCTGATCTGTGCTTTCTTTTCTCCCTTCTTTCCCCTTTCTCCTCTTCTCTTTCCTTCCCTTCCCTTTCCCGTCTTCTTCCTCCCTCTCCCCTTCTCCTCCTCTTTTTCTTCCCTCTCTTTTCTCTTCTTACTTTTATTATTTTTAGTTTGTGCCTGAAATTATATATTTGTGCTCTTGATTCTGGCTTTTCCACAGTAGTTAAAACTTTGTTGGGTAGAGATCATTTGTCTTGCATACCATTCTAGCCTTTAAAACTGTACCTGGCTCATAGCATGTGCTCATAAATATTTGCCAAATACATAAATGTATGTAGGTAAGACTCATTAACTTTTATGTTTCTCTTTAATGATTTGGGGGAGAGAGAAATCTCTAATCCATTGGATGCCAGTTGGAAAGATTAATCCCTAGGATCTACATCAGGACAGGTTGAGAATAGAGAGCATACTGAGAATTTAGAAAAAAAAATTAGACACAAAATAGTTCTTGTTCACATTGTTTGATTCCAAGATAGAAATTGGCTTGAACTCTGCTATACTTCTATGTTTTCTGATACTTGTAAGAAATTTCCTCTATTATACTTTGGGATTTTTTTTTGTTAATTGTGGTCCATGTAGATATAAATCTTCAGGAATGTGGTCCATGAAAAGAAAGACTGGCTTTAGAAAGGAAAAAAGAAGTGTAAATCAAGAGTATAGGTCAGGCATGGGTAAATAGATGCCTAATCTCGTTTATTTCAAAGAATGGTCTACAACAGACCTCAGTCTTCTTTTCTCTTTTCCCCTCTGTTTTTCTACCTCCACCAAGGGTATTCTTGAGGTCAGGATGGACTTCAATAGGAAGTGTTACTGAGTTCAAATACTTTCTCCCAGGAGTACACCTTAATCTAGGGGCTAAACTTCCGTGGGTACAAAAGGAGGATGGGACTCCTACATGTACTCTGCACTCAACAGGCAGAATATTCTCCCTTCCCTTTGTTTTAGTGATATAACAAAGGAAGGCTTACAAAGTAAATTCCAGCTGGATTCTGACACGTTTACTCAAAAGTAGTTAATTCTATGTAAATGGTGTTTCGAAATTGCTGCCAAATTTTATAAGGTGTAAAATTATACAAAATCAATCAGTCACTCACAGAACAACTTCTTAATAGTAAAAATCTCAATATAAAAGCAAAACGTGGCTTTGGAAGAGATACTTTAAATTTCTGTTTACTTTTTATTTAGCATACTTTGTTAACTGAATGAACAATATTAACTCTCCAGGGAAAATCAGATTGATATCGTGCACCCCAATAACATGATACATTAATGAGGACTGCATTTTTCCTCCTCTATACATACATACTCCATTCCTAGCAGAAATTGGGCCACCCCTTAGGCCTCAGATTCTATCAGTGGCACAGTTTATCAGCTTCAGCACAGACCTGGAGAAGAGGACCAACGAATTGCCTGCAGACAGGCTTAGGAGCATTTGGGCAGAGAATTCCAAGGTGCTGTGTGCCTAGACAGGGTCTAGCAGGAATAGTACAGGTTGTTGGTGGACACAATGGAGAAAGGACAGAGCCTAAAGTGGATGTAAATCATGCGGCAGGGCATGTTTCATTTTATTTCAGTGATGCATAAATAATTGTTCCTGAAATTCTCACATGTCTTTATGTGCCCAAGGAAACAGATGGGACAATAAATATTATACTTCTTCCAAACAACTAGCACTTGAATTCTTTCTGATTCAGATGATTTATATTACATCAATATTTCAAAGAAAAAACCACACACACACACACACACACACACACACACACACACAGCTGGGGATTTAGCTCAGCAGCGTAAGTGCCTGCCTGCCAAACATGAGGTAGTGAGTTCCATCCTCGGTACCAAAGAAACAAACAAACAAACAAACAAACACACATAAGAGAATGAATAACTATCCTACAAAAGAATTGCAAATATTAAGTGGATAGTCTTCTCATCAGGAAGTGGAGTTTAACACCTTGAACACATAGGTTGAACCTAGTGATTTATGTCCAGATAATAGAGAATGGAAAGCAAAAAATATTGTTTTTTAGTGATTCTGGAAAACGAAACCTTAAACACAACCTTGGTCATGTATGACCAAGATTAACTTTATGGGTGGTAAGTCCTGATGACCCCATGTCCTCCTGATAACATGTCCTGTTAGGAGGAGGAACTTCCCTTTCCCACAACCAAGTCTAACAAGGAGGAAAATATCAGAAAATCTGAAATTAGGACCATCTGAGAAATCCCTGACCAGTCCTTCTTAAGATTATCAGGGTCATAAACATCAAGAAGAGAGAGAGAAACTCTCATGCTTCATGGATTTAAAAGATTAAGAAACAAAATACAACATGGCACCCTGGAGTTAATCCTGACATAGAAGAGGGATATTCATGTAGAAAACTGTTAAACACCTAATACTTGGAGCTTAGTTAATAGTATTGTAATGATGTTTGTTAATTATGATGTTTGTTCCATTACCATGGTAAGATGTTAATGATAAAATCTTGTTGAACAAAGCGTGAGAATTTTCTGCATTTTCTTTACAACTTTTCTGCACTCTAACATCTTTCCAAAATAAAAGTGCATTTTACAATGTTCTACCACAGCATTACAAAGTTACAGTATGCAGTGTCTATCATTCTGCTCAGCCTGGCCAGTATTCACTGCAGGAAACAATGGGATGGTATTGACCAGGTCTGGAACACTGGTTTTCCCTAAGATCCCAAAGGTGCCAATTCTCACGGGCAAGATCATTGTGATCCCTGAGGAGCTGACAAGTGACAACTCCTTGGAATTTCCAGATGCATTTGTATGTATTCCAAAGAAAATAAGGCACAGAAGAAGTGAAGGGAAAATCACTTGTGACACGTTCGCTACTTGAAATTGCATAAGTTAGAAAACAAATGACACAAACAAAACTCTTATAATAAATTTGAAGAAGGATTCTAAAACCAACCATGAAGACTATAATCCTCTGGGGTAGAAAATTCAGCTGTAAAACATTCCTCTAGCAAACACACAGTAGGGACTCTGCAAAATTGGGACCAAATTAAATGAACTGTAAATGTGTACCATATATCAACCTATTCTTATAGAGGGGGTATTTGGAGCTTGCATTTAAGTAAATTGATCAACTATTTTTAAGAAAAGTATTTAGTTTATGATGGGAAAGTAGCATAACACATAAATCTCCCATATGCCAGGTTTTATTCATGCAAAGGTCCAGATTTTAAAAATGTTAAGCCTTGAACACATAAACTTGTGGATTTTGGGATGGGGGTGGGTAGAAAGGGAGAGAAAGAAAGGAAAGATAAAAGAGACCATGATGAAATGTTTATATACCAACTCCCTTTGATGAATATTTTTGTTATACATTACAAAGATATACTAATAAGGGAAATAAAGTAAATGAAGAAAAGAATAAACTTGTAGTTCTTGATAGAGAATAAAGCATATATAACTTCAAGTATTTTCTATAGATCTATACTTGCTTCATGCAAAAATAACCAGTTCTTTCATAACTAATGTGTGAATCCTTAAACTAACCCCACTAAGTTTTAGTGGGAAGCAAAAATCATATAAAATGGGCTGTATTATTCCTGTTCTAATTTAAAAATAAACATCAGGAAATTTATCAGGGTCTCTTTCAAAAGCCAGTCTTGCTCTCTCACTAGGATTCTTAGTGTTGAAAATTGTATTGAAAGTAATTGATAATAAGGAATTCCAGACCTTACAGCATTTGACAGTGATTTATTTATTTATTTATTTTAAAGATAGTAAAACAAAACATAACAAAACAGAACAAAGCAGATCAGAAGAAAACAATGCAAGTGACACAGGATTTCAAAGGAAGACAATAGGAGATCAACAGTGGCTACCATAATGTCTCTTGTTTTCTTCTAAATAGTTGTCTACATCTTCACACACAATGAATTCATACAAAACAAAATAGTATAAAACTGATCCAAACAGAATAATGAAAGCATTAAGGCCTTCAATACCAGACAATAGGAAAATCAACAATGGCTACCATAATATCTCTTGTTCTCTTCAAAATAGCTGTCCATACCTGCATGTATGTTGAAATTGAAAAATACAAAACAGACTAAAACCACTCTAAACAAAGAATAAAAGCATTAGTGAATTTCACAGCATGATGACAGGAAATCAGCAATGGATACCACAGTGTCTCTTTTTCTTCAAAATAGCTGTTCGTATCATCATACGTAATAAAATCAATTCTCGTAAACCGTTTAGGAGAAGTTTTAGGCATTTATAAACCTCTACATGTACATCTATCCTTTCTGCATTAGAGGGAAAAACAAAACAAGACAAAAGAAATTACTAGACAAACAAGAAACAAAAAAGACAAAAAAAAATAGCAGAGAGCCTAAAACAATGACAATATAGGCCTTCAAAACAACGTAAGAACATAACTAATGTTATTTTACATAGTAATCTTCAGAAGTGTTCCTCATATCACCAGGCACAAACATGCAAAATTAATCCAATCCTATGAATGTTAACTGTTTTGTTCCAAGAACAAATAGAATTTGTAGCACAATCATCTTATCTATCTTAAGTGTATTTATACAAATTTACATATTTTTTCTTTTCCTTTCCTTTTTTTTCTCTTTTTCCCTGAGTTATTTTTCCCCCCTTTGGGCAGATTCTTACCCTTTCACAGTATTTATTGAAGATTTTGTATGTTTTTTGCTCTTACCATTTCTTACACTAGGGAGACAATATGGTATTTACACATGTGAGTTTGAATTATTTCACTTATGAGTATGGTCTCAAGTTGTATCGTTAACCTATAAAAGCCTCAATGTGATCATTCTTTATAGCTGAGTAGTACTCCACTGTATAAAAGTACCACATCTTTTTTATTGATTCCTCAGTTGATGGGCATTTAGGTTGTTTCCAAGATCTGGCTATTACAAATTGTACTGCTATGAACATGGGTGTGCCTATATCATTGTAATATGATGTTTTCAATTCTTTTGGGAATATACCAAGAAATGGAATAGCTGGGTCAAATGGGACTTCCAATCTTAGCTTTCTGAGGAACTTCCAGACTGACTTCCACTGTGGTTGCACCAGTCTACACTCCCACCAACAGTGCAGAAGAGTTTCTTTTTCCCCACAGCCTCTCCAGCATTTGTTGTTGGTAGTTTTCTTGATCCTGGCCATTCTTTCTGAAGTGTGATGGAATCCCAGTGTGATTTTAATTTGCATTTCTCTAATGACCAGTGATGCTGGATATTTTTTCATGTATTTATTTCCCATTTGTATTTCTTTATCTGAGAACTGTATTCATCTCAGATGCCCATTTTTGGATTGGGTTTTTGAATTTTGGGGGTCTGATTTTTAAAAATTCTTTATATGTTCCAGACAGAAGTCTTTTGTCTGAGAGACAGTTGACTAAGATTTTTTTCAAAATTCATGGGTTTCCTTTTTACTCTGTTCGAGATTTCTTTTGACATGCACAAACTTTTTAATAAGATGAGATTCTAGGTATTGATTCTGGGAAGAATTTCCCATGCATTTTGATTTTTGTTCATGAATTCTCTGCCTACCCCTATGTCTTCAAGATATCTACCTACTTTGTCTTCCAGAAGATTAAGTGTTTCTGTTTTAATATTTAGATATTTGATCCATTTTGACTTAAGGTTAATACATGGTGATAGGTATGGGTCTAGTTTTAGTTTTTGGCAGATGGAGAGCCAGTTTTTCCAGCATCACTTGTTAAAGAAACTATGTTTCTTCCAGTAAATGTGTTTGGTCCTTTTGTCAAAGATAAGGTGGCTGAGTATGTTTGTAGTTGTAGTTATATCTTCTTATCTATTCCACTGATCTTCAGGTCTGTTTTTATTCCAGTACCATGCTGATTTTATTACAGTAGCTTTGTAGTATAACTTCAAGTCAGGGATTGTGATGCCTCCTGCCTTTGTTGCCCAGAATTGCCTTTGCTATTCTAGGTCTTTTCTGGTTCCAGTTGAATTTTAGGAATGATTTCTATAGATCTGTGAAGTATGTTAATGGTACTTTGATTGAAATGGCATTCAATCTGTATAAAATTTTTGGAGAATGGCCATTTTCACAGTGTTTGTTCTTCCTATCCATGAACAAGAAATGTATTTCCATTATCTGAAGTCTTCTTTAATTTTTTTTCAGGATATTATTATTATCACTGAATAGACCTTTTATCTCTTTTGTTAGATTGATTCTAAAGTATTTCGTTTTTTTGGATGCTATTGTGAAGGGTATGGTTTCTCTTATTTCTCTCTCAGTGAGTTTGCTGTTTGTTTATAGGAATGCTATTTATTTTTGAGTGTTGACTTGGTATCCAGCTACATTTAGTTATTATACTTAGCTGAATTTAGTTATTATACCTAGAAGTCTTTCAATGAAGTTTTGGGGGTCTCTTGTGTAAAGTATCATGTCATCTGCAAATAACAATAATTTAACTTCTTGTTTTCCTATCCTTACTTCTTTTATTTCTCTTATCGACTTGCTCTTGCTAGTATTTTCAGTGCTATATTGATTAAGAGTGGTAATAATGGACATCCTGGTCTTGTTCCTGATTTTAGAGTAAAAGTTTTCAGTTTTTGACCATTTAATATGATGCTGGCTGTTGGTTTGTCATAGATGGCTTTCATCACATTGAGGTAAAGACCATCTATTCCAATTTTCTGTAGGGTTCTTATCATGAATGAGTGTTGGACCTTATCAAAAGCTTTGACAGTGACTTAGAAACACTATTTACAGTCTAGAGGTACAGAATAGAGCTGGACTTGGAGGGAAAAAGGGGCTCAGTCCACAGGTCAGGGGCTGAGCTTCCTGTAAATGCCATCTGCTAATACACATTTGAATTTGGAATAGAGAACTCTAGATTATTGAGAGTTATATTTGTTACAGTGGAGAATAGAACATATTATATTTAATAGTGTGCTTCCTTGATTTTTAATTTGAACATACGGTATGTGGGCTTCCATTTGTACTCTTGCCTTGGACTTTGAAACTATTCAAATAGGCTCATTTCCATGCAAGTCAAATGCAGAAAATGTCTGGGCTGTTGGCCACCATCTGTGCCCCAACCTCAGCACTCTAGAACATCATGCCCTTGGGTCAGCAGCTATCATTTTGCCTCTGGAGACATCTGTGCCCACGGTGTCCTTTAAAGTCCTGGACGGCCTGAGTGGGGGTCATTCCTCAATCATGGTATAAAGGTCATCCTTGCTTTTGTCAACTGAGCGTTCCCATTACCCCTCCAGAATTCTTTTCTCTCTCCTCTCCACCTACCCAACCCTTCACTCTCTGGAGCTCTGCTCCTTCCATGAAGCTGCCCTTGATCCTACAGTCTTCTCTAGAAATGAGCTATGTATTTGTAGTTGTGGGTTTTCACAGATGACCGCTTCTTTCTTGTAGTCCTTTGAGGGTAGTTCTGATGTGAAGCTACAAGGAAAGAGTGGCTCCTGAATTAGAGAGTGACCATCACCTCCAGGTTCTCCTCAAATACACATAGCATCATCTTACATTCAAGTGGCTGACTATACATGTCCTATTTTAAAACATTTAAATAAGAGGTAGGTAAAGTAAGGCTGAGCGACATGCTTAAAAATAGGTGTATACGGGTACTTTTCACTAATTCTTGTTGAGACATTAATCAAAGCATACTTTTCTCCATAGGTTTGTTAGACTCTTTTCTGTAACTTATCTGAATTCACTTGATTGAGTATAAAGCCCTCCTAAGGGAAGATGCAGAGCTCTAGTATTTTCAGAAATTCCAGCAGGTGCTAAAGCCTGTGCTCATATTCTAACTGAAGAGACACATGAGGTCTGGAGAGTAGTTTTTCTTTTCTAGCCATGGGTGAGACTTAGCTCTCCTCTTTCTCATAGTTTCTCCCAGTTACTGTTTTTCAAAAGACATAAGGGCATTGTCTATTTATTTTGGAGACTGAGCCAAAATCTGTGGAAAATGATGTCCAAGTTGGAAGAATCCTCTTCTTGTTCTTTCTAATACTGTCTTTCATCATTCATAAAGTACTAATTATATTGTTTTTATTTATTTACAACTTTATCTCTATAAAGACAAAAGTGGAACTTCTTCTTTTTTTTTTTTTTTTTTTGGTACCAGGGATCGAACTCACTCGTGCTTGCTAGACAGGGACTTAATGCTGCTGAGCTAAATCCCCAACCTCTATAAAGACAATATAGGTCTAATTTTCTTTTGACTTTGAAAGATGTGATTTTTATTTTTTATTCTATTTTAGGAAAAATAAAGTTTCATAATGAGAAAAATATTTAATACACCATGTATCATTATCTTTGAAGTAGTTATGCAGGATACAAGACATAGACAAAGTATTCTCTCTTACAGTGAAGAAACAGATAATGGCATAAAATTTTCTCTTCAATGAATTAAGAGAAACTAATAGTATAAATGAAACAAGTTTTTATATGCATTAAAATATTTTTGAAATAATGGAATAGGTAATTTGGAGAATTACTTCAATATCTTCCTACTTTCTATTTATCTTCTATTTTGTTCTTTATTTGCACATATATACTTTGAAAGACCCATGCAAAATTTGACTTGTTTTATGTAACATTATGTTTTCAGGTTGCATCCATTTACCGACATATGCCTCAATTTTGTCTCATGGCAGAGTAGTACATGTATAAATACCACATTTCTCATTTCCATTCATCTGTGGATGGACATATACATTGTTTACAATATGAAGCTATTAAAAATTATACTGCTATGGGTATATGGGTAGGCATGTATCCTTATAATATGGTTATTTTAACTTTGGGATGATATTTAGAAAGTGGATAGTTGGGTCAAATGGAATTTACATTTTGAACTGATTATACTAGTTTACATTTCCACTGACAGTGTAGAACAGTTTCTTTTCCCCCATGTCCTTACCAGCATTTGTTATTATTAGATATTCTGATGATAACTATTCTTTCTGGGATAAGATGAGATCTCAATATAATTTGAATTTGCATTGCTCTAATGGCCAGTGATGTTGAAAATTTTTCCAAGCTTTTACTGGTCATTTGTACTCCAGAGATGTGTCTATTCATTTCATTGGCCCATTTTAATTGAGGGGTTAATTATTTTGAGTTTTTTATATATTCTACATGATAGTCCTCTGTTTGAGAAATATCTGTAAAAATATTTGTCCCATCCTATAGGTTGTGTCTTCACTCTATTGGTGGTTTCCTTTGCTGTGCAGAAACTTCTACATTTGATATGATCCCATTTATTCTCAGTATAGTTTCGTGTGCCACTGGAGTTCTGTTCAAAAGTCCTTGCCTACATCTATGTCTTCAAGAATTGTACCTATTTTATCTTTTAGCAGATTAAGTGTTAATGTTTTACTACTTACTGTAGATCTTTGATCCATTTTTATTATAGGTTAGTGCATGGTAAAATACATTGGTCTAGACTCAATCTTCTGCATGTGGATATTCGGTTTTCCCAGTACCATTCATTAAAGAGGTTATCTTTCCTCTGATGTTTTTGACCTCTTTGTCAAAGATCAAATAGATGAATATGCCTGGAGTTGTTTCTGCTTCCTCAGTCTATTCCATTGATCTACTTGTCTGTTTTTGTGCCCATAATTAAT
This sequence comes from Dolichotis patagonum, assembly GCA_004027295.1. Taxonomy (NCBI): domain Eukaryota; kingdom Metazoa; phylum Chordata; class Mammalia; order Rodentia; family Caviidae; genus Dolichotis; species Dolichotis patagonum. The sequence continues at coordinate 89,267 of PVJX010001323.1, forward strand.
AAAAAACAAAACAACACCCCCTCTCAGTTTTATTAGGTGTAGTTGATAAAGAATTGCACGTATTTATATATTTATATTCAATTTGAACATATACAAAAACCTGTGAAACCATCACCAAAATGAAGGTAATAGACATGTCAAACGTCTCTCTTGATTGGGATGCCCCATGTGTGTGCGTGTGCGTGCGTGCGCGTGTGTACCTGTGTGTGTGTGCCTATGAGAGGAAGAAAAAGAATGAGATAGAGGCTCTTAGAATCTTAATATAAAAGCTTTCCTCTTAGCTGTAATAGCATTAACTCTACATAGTATGTTGTATAGTGAATTCTAAGAATTTTTTCACAATGTGACTGAAATAAGCTCATTGAACAACGTGATTATTCAATATAGTCTTCTGTGCTCACTCATCTTTGGTTTGGAAATAAGGTAAATGTGGTTATAAGAGAACATATGTAAAATGTAGAGAAACTTGTCAAGGTTTTAAAAAAATTTTTATTTTAAAAAAGCAAAACAAAAAAAACATACAAATGATACAGAATTTCAAAAAATAGTAGGAAATTAACACTAATTAATATATTGCATATTGTTATCTTAGAAGTAGTTGTTCAGGTTACAAGATTCAGGCATGAAAAAATAATCAGGCAATCAAACAATGAAAGCACAAACTGTTCTTTTGGATAAATTAACAGAAATTAGTAGTATAGTTATCTATCATATTATTTTAACTTTAACACACATACACACATATGTATACCTATATACATGCAATATTTTCCCTTCTTCCTTTTCTACTTTCCCCATCCCAGCTGTTCTTTCCTTGAGCACTTTCTTTCTCTTTCATTATCACAATATCTATTATACATTTTGGTTCTTATGACTCTTACAGGTTTTTTTTTACACTAAGGAGACAATACAATATTTATAAATGTGAGTTTGATTTATTTCATTTCTACGTACAGTCTCAAGTTGCTCCCATTTACCTATAAAAGCCTCAAAACTATCCTTCTTTAGAGCTGAGTAATATTCCATTGTATAAAAATCAAGGTTTTAAAACAGAATTTTGAAATGCATTTGTTATAAAACTGCCAAAACATGTATTTTTGATTTCAAGCATCTTAACATCTAACTGTATTCCAGTTTGTATTTTCCCTTACTTGACTCATTCATTCAAAAATACATAGTAAATATCTCCTGTTTTAGGCTGTGTTGTAGGTCCTAAGGGTTTGCCTGTAAGGTACAGACAATATTACTGCTCTTAGCACAGCACATGTGTAATTCCAGCGCCCTGGAGACTGAGGCAGAAGGACTGCAAATTCAATCTCTGCCTGGGAATTTCATGACATCTTGTCTCAAAGTGGGAAATAAAAAAGTCTCTGGGGATGTCACTCAGTATGAAGGCCTCGAGTTCAGCCCCCCAAATTCTCACCAAAGTTCAATTTTAGTGAAGCCAGATAATAAAAAGAAATGAGCAAGAATACAACCTCTGTTAGGTGGTGGTCAGTTATGAAGAAAGGGAAAACAGAAAACATGACTAGGAAGTGGGGTCGAGGGGTTACAGTTTAGGATGATCAAGGAAGTTCTTATAGCAAAGGTGAGATCTGAGTAAACGCTGATAGAGATGAGGGTGCAAGGTACCTAGGTTGGAGAGGGACGACTAAGAAGCAGCAAGTGTAAAGCCTAGGGCAGTTGGCCTGGTGTGTTTGAGAAGCCAGTGGGAAGCTCCTGGAGGCCAGAGTGATGTGTGTCTGGGGCGGCAGGGGGAGGGCAGTTTCTGTGGGGCTTGCAGGATTTTTAGCACCATTTTGACTCCTGCTTACTGGATGCCAGCAGCAGTTCCTTGCTAACTGAAAACCAAAATTGTCTGCTGTGGGGCAGACTCTTGCTCGGAGAAAGCCTGAGCCAGGCAGGAGAACAGAGGCTGGCCCTGAGCTCCAGTCCATTCCAGCAACGTGCCCTTCCTTGCATCTACTTCAGTCATTGGCTCATTCCCGCACTGAAGCCTTTAAATCCCTTCTACTACTCCAGCCTCACTAGACTTGAGATCACTTTCATCTTCTTTTTTCTAATATTTCCTTTCTTTTTTCTTCCTCTTACTTACTCAGGAAAACTTCCAGAAGTGCTTCACAAAGTGTCAAGAACAGTGGATAAGTGTGTTTTAAGCAAGAGAGAATATTGTGAAAGAGACAAATGGAAATATGTCATTTGCTGTAATAAAACTTTAAAAATAATTTTAGATATTCACAGCATTTTTTAGTCATCTCTCATACATGTTTTTCAAGATAAAAATATCAGAGGTTTTAATGAGAATATATCTCCATTAAAAATTAATACTATCTATCTTTGAAGAGCTTACAGATGTACAAAATTTAGAATCTGCAGTATCATCTATTCCTACTGCCTAGTTCTTTGATTCAAACTCCCCCTAGGGATCAGTATCAGGTGGAATAAAAAGTCATTTGGAATTAGTTTAACAGGGTCATAATTAATTAGTATTCTTGTAAAAATATGGCTTCCTATTCTTGGGGTCTTGTCTTGGAACAGAGCCACCCATGAGGGAATCCTTTTGGGCTATAACAGTCTAAATTCCAATAAAAGTCTTTGAAATGAACTCTGGGGAAGTGACTTTTTTCATGGTGGCAGCAGCTGCTTTCCATGATGGACTCATGGCACTGAGGCCACACGCAGAGGCAGGCAGTGAGTTGGGTGCAACTGAAGGTCTATCCATGTGCCTCTAAAATGATTCGTTTTCAACTCAGGAGGTACTTTTAATCCAGTTGAACAGTGCTTAGTATGGTTCCTGGCACCAACAGTCGCTATCTATCCCATTCTTCTGTATTAGGTATTATGAGGTGTTAAGTAACATTCGGTTGATAGAGTAGGCAAAAAGAGGAAGGTGTTCAGAATATGCAAATGTGCACAGTGACACCTGTGTTTTTATCATTCTGAGAGCTAAGTAATTGTTGCTGGTGGGAACAGAATGAATAATGAGGGCCAAACAGAATCAGTCAATAACCACCCAGAATAAATTGTTAATTAGAAGCAGAGCTAGCACAGGCCGATAAGTAACAAGGTTACTCTACCTAAAGAAAGAACCTGCTTTCTCTCATGCTGGTAATTACATCAATACAGAGAGAGAGACAAGTTAGCTTTCCCTGGGTTACAGCCAGATGATGTTGTGAATCATCGGCATGTTCTCTTACAGTCGCCTGGCTGGTGTCTAAGTAGCCACTTATCTGGGTTTATGTCACCCAAGGAGCATGGTGGTGACCTTGCTGGCTAGTGTGTGTTTTTCTGGAAAACTTGGGTTTGTGTTCACCTAGACTGTATTGTGTGCACTGATTACCTGGGGATCTTGTTAAAAATATAAATCCTGTTCAATAGATGTGGGGAGGGTTTGAGATTCTGAGTTTCTAATAAGCTCCCTGGTGCTGCCAATGCTGCTGACCCATGGAACACATTTGATGAGAAAAATACTGAGTAGAAGAAGAATCAGTGGTGGGGGAGTGGAATCTGAAAGGAGTGGAAATAGAAGCAAGAAGCATGTGGATTAGGATGATGGCAGCAAAATGGCCAACCGGAGATGAGTATGTGAATAGCATTTATTCCTCCACATAAAAAAGGACCAAAACAACAAATGAACAATTACATTTTGACTACAGGGGCTAAAGGGCAGCAAAACTTTTCAGAGAACAGTAACTCAGAATGACCATGTATGGAAAGGAGGAAACACCTAAACTCATGCCCCAGTTGGGATCAGCTTAATCCAGGAGGACCTTTTCCCTCCAGAGTCAAGGGCTATAGTGGTCCTAGGGTCTCCCAGCACTGCTTCAGGCACAAGCTATCATGAGGACTGGAGAATCCTGCAGGACTGGAATTTACAGTGCTGCACTGCTTCAGAAGCAGGGACCGTACTGTACTCTACCCTCTTTGGCTCAAACTGCTATCACATTGTATGATCATAATACATGAGCTTCTCTGGAGTGTGCCCTGCTCTGGGGGCTGATAGGCCCTGCACTGCCCACTACTAAGCCTCTGTGTCCCATTCCCCAGCCACACCTCCCCGGGGAGGAAACCACTGAGGAGGCTCAGCTCTTCCATCCTTATTACTGCTATACCTTGGCTTCTCAGAGCCTGGCTTCAGTGGAGTAGTCACATCCCTGGGTGCCTGAACCAACTTTGAGCCCTGCACCTGGGAGCCAGAGCTTCAGTCCTGAAGAATAGCTCCGACATCTGACACATACACAGCAGCCCATCCCTTGGGAATAGGCACACTGACCCAGTGAAAAAGCTATGCCTGAGTAGGCAGAGAAGCTGTACCCTCTTATGCCCTTCAGTATCTAACCAACCTCCCAGGACCTGGAGCAATGGCTGGAGTGGACATAGGGATAGTGGAGCCTGGAACTCAGTGCCCTGTACTCTGGATACTCCAATGAAGAAGCTATCCCTAGGCACCCTGAGATGATGTGGCAGCCCTTGAGCATAGAGAAACAGACTCTCTGGGCAGACATAGTGCCCCTCTTTCCTGGGTCTACATGAGTATTTCAGAGTCTGAGCCACTGAGGTACCCCACTTTCTTGGGTGGTGGAGCTATTATTGCACTGATCTCTGTGCCCTAAATCACAGCCCATAACTGTCATCTCAGCATCCTTACTGCTCATAATACTTGTCATCCCTGAGCCTATACACTAGTGTGCTTCATCATTCCAAATTCCTGAGATACTACTCTGTAGCATCCCCTTTATTGATAACTGAGTTGCCACTCTGCCTTATTGGCTCTGGGATCTGCTCCCTGGGGCCGAACCCCTCTGAAACATCCCTTTTTCCTTAGAGCTGTGCTACTGTTGTACCCTGGTTCCTAGGTCTGTTGTTGTAGCTATATCTTTGCCTTCCAGCCCTGAAGCCATGGGGAATTACCTCAGAGTCACAGTTCTTGGCTTGATGGGATAGCGGCATGTCCTTATGCTTCCTAGTGCCTGTACAGAGGTGTCACAGCAATTCAACAAGACACTGAACCCAGGACCCCAGTTCTACAACCACTTTGATCACCTGTGCCCTGGAATACATGTCTCTGTGGTTGCTTATCAACCACCAGACCTGACACCAAGAGAGGACCCTTAGTGAAAGTATTTCCTTATGAAATTTGCTCTTTGAATTTGGAAGAAGTAGCTGTTCTAACAGAAATGATGATGTCAATGCAGGGACTTAAGACACACACACACACACACACACACACACACACACACACACACACACGTAAATAAAAAGAAACATAACACTGCCAAAGAAACACAAAGATCTCCAGTAGTAACCTCAAAGAAACAAAAATTTATGAATTGGCTGAAAACTAATTCAAAATACTGATCTTAAGGAAACTCATTGAGACACAAGAGAATGCAGGTAGACAATCAATGAAATCAAGAAAATAATTCATGATCTGAATGAGAAATTCAACAAAGATAGGTATAAGAGGAACTAAAATTCAATGAATGAAATAAATATTACAAATGAAGGCTAGGGATATTGCTCAGTGGTAAAGTTCTTGCCTAGAAGGCACAGGCCGTGGGTTCAAGCTCCAGAAATTAAAAAAATATGAGAGAAAATATAAACAAAGTGAGTAACTTCAGCAGTAGACAAGATCAAGGAGAACAATCCCTGTGCTTGAAGAAATTCTTTTAATATAACTCAGAGGGGAAAAAAAAGAAAAAGAAAAAAGGATAAAAGCTAATGTGTCTAATGAGATACCACTAAGCAAACAGAGTTTTTTATTTTGTGTGTTTCAAGGGAAATAAAAATGAAGGAAGTTGTGGAAAGATTCTATAGTGAAATAATTGATGAATAAAAACAAAAAACACCAAAAAACTGCCAACTGAGACTGCAATAGTAGAAAATCTGTCTTTCAGAAGTGAATAAAAATAGTCTTGTTTAAACAAGCAAAAATGAGGGAATCTATCACCACTGGGCCTACCTTACAGAAATGATAAAGGTAATTCTTTAACCAGATATGGAAGGGTAATAATTACTATCATGAAAACATATTAAAGCATATTTATCACATGGGTAGAGATAAATTCACAATGCTCATTATTGTACTGGTACTGTGTAAATCAGATCTCTAGTGTGAAAGTTAACAACCAAAATTATCAAAAGCAACTGCAGTTACAGTAAGATGTTATATCCTATAAAAAGATACTAAATGTGACAACAAAAGCATAAGTGGGGAGGAAAAGTTTAGAATATGTATGTATTACTGAAATTAGGTTGTTATTACCTCAAAATAGACCATTATGACTATAAAAACTTTATGTGAGTGGTATGACAACCACAAAGCAAAAAACTACAACAGATACACAAACAAGAAAGATTGAGGAATCAAACCTTAGCACTACACAAATTTATCAATGCACAAAGATAGAAAAAAAAGGAATGGAATGAAGTGTCTACTAAATATCCAGATGACAAGTAACAAAATAGCAAGAGTAACTACTCACCTATCAATAACAACATTGAATATAAATGAATTAAATTCTTCAATAAAAAGACAGAATGGATAAATGGAGTTAAAAAAGAGCCAGCTATATTCTGTCAGGAAGAGATTCTTTTTAGCTTTAAAGACACATAATGAAATTTAATGAGTAGAAGGAGTTGTTCCACGCAAATAGAAATTAAAAAAAAACCAACAAACAAAAAACCAAAAAGCAGAGGTGGCTACACTTCTGTCTAATAAGATTTGAGGTCAAAAGCTCTTACGGAGACAAAGGTCATTATTTAATGACAAAGAAGTCAAGAGGACATGACTGTAAATCTGTATGTACCCAATAACACTCTATGTAAAGTATAAAGCAAATATTAATGGGCACGAGGAAATAGATATGGCTAGAATAATAGCAGAGGTCATCAATACCTCCACTTCAACAATGGCTAGATCAACTAGACAGACAGTTGATTAGAAAGTACTGGAGTGGAACTTCATTGTAGACCAAAGGGACATAAGAGGCATGTGTAAATTTTTCATCCAATAGCAATAGAATATACATTCTCCTGCACTCCTAGGACTTTCTCCAGGATAGATCATCTACTAAGGCATAAAACAATCTTAGCAAATTTAAAAAAGACTGATGTCATATTTAGAATTATTTTTAACCAAAATGGTATGGAAGTAGAAATTAATAACAGGAGGAATTTTGGAAAACTAAAAAATATATAGAAATTAAACTACATGCTCCTGAATATTCAAAATGAATTTTAAAACATTTACAAAACTCATAAACAGAATGGAAATACAATACTTCAAAAATCTATGAGATGCAGCAAAAAATTCTAAGGGGAATTTTATAATAATAAATGCTTAAATTAAAAAAGAAAAATTCCAAATAAGTAGTGTAACATTTAACCTGAAGGAACTAGAAAAAGAAGAACAAATTAAGTCCAAAATTCATAGAAGGAAAAAAAAAATAAAGGTGAGAATATAGAGGACAGAAAAGCATACAATAAATAAATAAAACCAACAGCTGGTTTTGTTTGAAACAAAAAGGAACAAATCTCTAGTTATACTAAGAAAAAAATGACTCATTTAAATAAAATTAGAAACGAAAGTGGAGACATTAAAACAGATGCCTCAGAACTAAAAATTAGGATCATCAAGGAATATTATGAATAATTATATGCAAACAAATTGGATAACCTAGAGGAAATGGATAAATTCCCAGAAAATACAACCTACCAAGATTCAATCAGGAAGAAATAGAAAGCTTGACAGAACAGTAACAAATAAGGAGAATGAAAAAATAATTAAAAACCTCTCAAGAAGGAAAAGCAGATGGCAACATGGCTGAATTCTATCAACCATTCACAGAGTAACAATTATCAATACTTCTGAATTCTTCCCCAAGAAAACAGACTTAGAGGTAATACATTCAAATGCATTTTACAAGGCCAGTATGAGCTTGGATACCCAAGCCAGACTAAGAAACTGTAAGAAAAGGAAACTACAGACAGTGTCATTAGTAGGCTTTGATGTAAAAATCTTCAACAAAATATCAGCAAACCAAATTCAACAGTACATCAAAAAATAATATAGCATGATCCACTGAGATTTATCTCCGGCAGGAAGATTATTTTAACATATGTAAATCAACATATGTTGACTTGAAATATGTAAAAACCCACAAGTAACATCATAAACAGTAGAGCAACTAAAACCATTTCCACCAGTATCCAGTACATGGCACAGACTCCCACTGTGCCCACTTGTATTCCATATAGTACTGGAAGTACTAGCAACAGCAGTCAGACAAGAAGAATAAATGAAAGCCATCCAAATAAGAATGGGAGGTTTTAAAATTTTGTATATGACACTATATATAGAAACAAAATTTCCACAAAATACCTGTTAGAGCCAACAAATGAATTTAGTAAATCTGCATAACACAAAATTAATTTATAAAAATTGGTAGCATTTTATGCAAAATAATGGTCTATATATAAAAAGTAATCAAAACAAAAAATACTTTACAATAGCAATAAAATCAAAATATTTAGAAGTAATCTTAATCAAGGAGGAAAAAATACATATACACTAAAAACTATAAAACATTGCTGAAAGTAACCAAACATAAACAGATGGAGAGAGATCTTGCATTAGAACAGCACAATGAATATTGTTAAAGTGCCCATGCTACTCAAAGATATACACAGACTTAAAATCTCTACCAAAATTTTAATGCATTCTTTACAGATATAGAAAAAATAATCTTAAAAAAAGAAAAAGTAATCTTAAAATTTATATAGACTTTCAAAGAAAGCTGAATAGCTTAAGCATTACTGAGAATGTAAAACAAAGTTGGAGGCACATTTCCTGATTTAAAAATTTATTATAAAGTGATAGTAATCAAAATAGTGTTTTGGTACTGGCATAAAAGCAGAAGCACAAACCAAAGAAACAAAATACACATCCCAGAAATACATTCAAACATATATGGTTGACTAAGTTTTGACAAAGCCACCAAGAGGATGCAATGGAGAAATGATGATTTCAACAAATGACTTTGAGAAAATTAGATTTACACATGAAATACAGTGAAACTGAACCCTTATCTACACCATATACAACAATAAATTGTAAATGGATATTACACACAAATATAAGACCTGAAAACCTATAATTCTTAGCAAAGAACATAGGGGAAAATTTTATGACATTGGCCTAGACAATTAATTTTTTGCATATCATACCAAGTAGTCAGGCTGCAAAAAAAAAAAAAATAGATATATGACACTATATCAAACACAAAAAACTTCTGCCATAGCAGAAGAAACAATCAACAGAATGAAAAGGCAACATTCAGACTGAGAAAAAAAGTTTGTAGTCTGCATTATTGATTATATACAAAATTATAAAGAACTCATAACTCAATAGCAGAAAACCAAATAGGCTGACTAAACTGAGAAAAGATTCAAACAGATAGTTCTCCGAGAAAGACATAAAAATGGCCCATAGATATATAAGACATTCAACATCAGCAATCAAGAGGAAAATGGAAATGTTACGATTTTGATCTAAAATTTCCCCCGAAGTCTCATTTGCATAGAGGATGACTGAACAGTGAGGGCCCTATCCTCAGCTGTGGAGCCATCCATCGATGAGTTCAGCAGCTAAATGTGCTGTTAAGAATCAGGGCTGGCACAGAGTGGGTCATAGAAGGTATGACCTGCCAGGGTGTCTTCTTGCTGCCAGCTCTTCTCTCTTTGCTTCCTGGCCTCCAAGGGTTTCTGGCCACCAAGGGTTTCAGTTTTCCTTCACTTTGGCCTTCCACAGAGCCATTTCTGCCTTGAACCCAGCTGACTATGGACTGAAACTGTGAGCCAAAATAAATCTCCCCTCTTTCAAGTTGTGGGTGTTGAATATCTTGTCCTAGTGATGTGGCAGTAAGTGATATGGCAAATTAAAACCGCTCTGAGAATGTACCTCACACTCGTTAGGATGACTGCTATCAAACAGACAAGACCAAAAGACCACAGACCTCATGTGAAGGTAAGATGGGTACAGCCACTGGGGAAAACAGTCCAAAGGTTCCTGATGAAATTAAACTAGAACTGCCACATATCCCAGCAATAACTCTTCTGGGTTATTCTGCCAAAAGGAGAGAAAAATATCTGTCTATCATGTTCACTGAGGTATTATTTGGAAAAGCCAGGATATGGAAACAACCTAAGCTAACAGATGGACAGATACAGCAAATGTGACACATATACACAGCGGAACATTATTGAATACAGCCTTAAAGAGAAAGAGATCCTGCCATTTGCAGCAACCTGGGTAGACCTGGAGGACATCATGCTAAGTGAAATGAGTCAGACCTAGAAAGAAATGTGTGTATGATATCACTTGAATGTAGAACTATCCCCTTTTAAAAGGTCAAATTAGAGAAATAGAGAACAAAACAGTAGTCATATGGAGGGAGAAGAAATGGGAGTTGTAGGAGGAAAGGTACAAAGCATCAGATGCATAGGAAGAATAAGTCTAGAGATTAAATGTATAACATGGTGACTACAGATCATAAAACGTCTTCTGTAAGAAATTTATGTTAAACAAGATTTTACCAAGTGTTTTCACTGCAAAGTAACTATGTGAGACGATAGCTATAGTAATTTTCTTCACTAGACTAACAATTTTACTACTTATCCGTATCCTATAGCATCACGTTGTAAATCCATACGCAATACAGTATTTTACAAATAAAGAACACATATTTTATTGTTTTTTACAGCCTTTCTTTCTTGGATTTTCTTCTTCTCTCTCTTTAGGGAAATTCATTTCTGTCCAGACCCCCCACACCCACCAGGCCCACTGCAATTATAATTTAACTGTTCTTGGCCTGGGCTCTGGGCTTCTGTATTTTTAACTACTCTCTGAATGATTGTGACACACAGGTGTATTTGAGATACACTGATTAATCATCTTTCTTAAAAATGCTTACATTTATCTTTAAAAGAGTCAGCACAAAGATGACTGTATGCAATTAAATTCTTCATAATGATTTTTTTGATGACAATAAATCCAAAACATAACATAAATGCAGCCCAACTTCAGATTCTGCAGAAGCAGAGTGGTCAAGTGCAGCACTGACCATGCTGACTGTTCCATTTTGTCCTGGGCCCTGACAGATCTCCTACCTGGACTCCTGCCTCTAGAGTGCGGCCTCCCTCTTCAACTGCTACGTTAGGTTCAAGAGCAGTGGTTCCCAAGCTTTTTGGCACCAGGGACTGATTTAGTGGAAGGCAATTTTGTCCTGGGTGGGAGTGGAGACAGGGGTAGCGACAAGGTAGTAGCTTCAGGATGATTCACAGGAACTTACATGCTAGCTCCCTGGCACGTGTAGCTCAGGGGAGAAATCATGTTCCTCTGTGATTCTAATGCCTGGCCGATCTCACCCGAGGCAGAGTGCAGGTAGTAATATGAGAGATTCGGAGTGACTATAAATAGATCTTCACCTCCTGCCATGCACGCTGGTTCCTCTCAGTCCACAGGAGCCAGTATGTGGCCTGGGAATTTGAGAACCCCTGTTCTAGTGCCTGCACAATGGCATCACTGGGAGATTCTTCCAGATGCAGAATTCCAGGCCTCTGCCCCAGAATACTGATCCAGAAGCTGCACTTCCACAAGTTTCACAGCTTCACATTTGAGGATCAAGGTTCCAAGCCTGGACTTTCCCTGTCATGCTTTGCATACACCTCTGCTGTTTTCCAGGGAGCTCAGGACCTGCCTATCTCAGCTGATGAGGCTACAGGGGACTGCCTTGTGTGCTCTGCTCTGGCGGTCAGGGTGTCAGCCTTCATCTTATGAAACTATGTGATTTGGGGCAGAAAGTTTTCTCTTAGGATGTTCCATTAAATCAATTTGCTTTGGGTTCTGCAAGGACCCCTGAATGCTGGGTGAATGGGGGAGGCAGGACAGCCTGAGATGCTCATTAGGCGGGCTGGACCAGTTTGGCTCTGATGGTCCCCGTGGAGTATCCTGCATTAGGTTGAGTCCTGTGCTTGGAGATATACTTTGTAACACCAGGCATTCACCTTTCCAGAACCTTTATGAACCCAAAGTTCATAAACATCCTCATCAATGAATGGGAAGATCTGTATTCACCATGCTGCATGCCGCCCCGACTATCCCCCACACCCAGCTTCCTTCATTTGTGGTGCTCTCTTCACAAACCAACAGGGTTGAGCAGCGAGGAGCGGCTGATTATGGAGCTCCAGCTGTAATTAAGTCAAATTGGATCTGCTCTCTGCAGTATGGTGACGAAATATACTGCCATCCATTATGTACATGCCGGCTGGGGGAATAAAGGTATTCTTGCCAGTTTTCATGAATATTCAAGCTGGGGCATGTGGGGGAAAATACTTTGTGGATCAAAATAGTATAGTGAGGAGCAGAGCTTCAGAGGCATGGAGAGAGGACAGAGGTGCGGGAAGGCCAGACCTCTGTGATAAGGAAGAGGATGGGACTGGAGAGAGTTAGTGGAGAGTAGCAAGTCTCTCTTTGTTAATGTTTCTGAAGTGTCCTACCTTTAGAGGTGACATTGCCTTATTGTCTCTGCTGGTCACCCTTGATAACAGAACTCTAAGTTTGTTTCTTTTTCATGGAATTGATCACATTCTGAAGTGATCATACTTACTTATTAGGTTAATGTCATTGTTTGCTTAGCTGCGTTAGGGCAAATACCTTACTTCTGTGGCTCTGAACTGTACTTGTGGTGCTTGGTGTTATGATTAGAAAATGTTAGGATTCCTATTAGTTTCCTGGGTAACCATAACAAATTACCCGGAACTAAGTGCCTTAAAACAATAGGAATGTATTCTCACACAATTGAGGAAGCCAGGTGTCATAAAATCAGGGTCATAATTTCTTATAACAATATCTGTCATTGACTTTACGGTCCACCCTACTCCAATATGACCTCATGTCAGCTGAATACCTCTGGAAAAATTCTATTCATAAGTAAGGCCATATATGGAGATTCCAGGAAGATATGCATTTTGGGAGGATCCGTTGTACACTCCATAGATGTTTAACAAACAATATGGACCGAATTAATCTTACAAAATTTCCTTTGATCTTTATATTTAAGCACAGTGGAAACAAAAGACAAAAAGAAGGAAAGGGCTACTTTAGATTCTAAGGTGGAACTTGATCTTATTTGATGAGTACAAAAACATCACCGTTTTCAGGAATGTTCCAAAAGGAAGACACTGAGGAATAGACAATGTTCCTTACTATGGGAAGCTTGGCAGTTACAAGGTTCTTGAGGTAAAGTACTTGTGAGCCACTGAGGTACTGGCCCTGGCTCCTGTGCTGAGCTTTTCCATCAGCTTAGTTGCTCTTGACATGTGCAGAAAAGGATACCCAAGAAAAGGAGAACATCTTGAGAAAGTTATTAGAATTAAACATTTGTAAAACATTTGAATTAAAAATTTGCTTGAAAAATCACCCAAGCCATTATCAAGAAAAAAACCCTGAGAATTTTGTTGGGTTTATTTATATTTACATCAGACTTCAGCATTATTTTAATTTTGAATTACACCCGACTGGAAGGTACCATTATTAATGTTCTCAGGCATCTTCAGTTTGTTTAATCACCAACTGAGCCCAAACATTTCTGAAACCACAATCAGAATAAACCAGGGGCAGGGGAGGTAGTGGATATTCTGAGCACTAGCAGTTTCTGTTTTAATTGGAAACTTAAGCTGATCTCTCAAGTCTGCAAACTGGTGTATGCAAAATGAAAATCATCTTCGACAGCATGCGGCATCAAGCAGTTCTGCTTGATCCTATAAGAGTCACATGGTTTGAGGTCAAACTTGCATCTTTGAGAGATGTGGCCCAGACTGCATGCTCAAACTTCTGGGTGTCAAGGACATGTGTGAATTAGTATGACAATTCAAAGGGAAATTTGAATTACACACTTGAGTTCATATTCTTCTTAAGTTGCTAGCTTTCTACTTTTGCTGCATCCTGATTTAAATTTTCTACTGTTTTGCCTTTTTTTTCCTCACTGACCACTGTCAATTTGCTTCCCAATTGGACTGTGTGGTTCTTGTAAAATGCCACATCAACCATCACTGTCCTGGCCCTGCGTGGCTTCGCCACGGAGGTCTGACAGCCAGTTTAAACAGCGCTGTGTGTGGGACTCACATGGGGCTGGGGCCGAGCCAAGTCCTGAAAGGCATGCGGTGATGTTTACTCACAGAAGTGCAGGCTGCGGTTAAGGGAATGCATGGAACACTAATTAGCATATGATCTTTAAAGGCTTTCTTGAGTCAGAGTAGTTGTATTTGCTTTTATGTAAATAATGAGCAATGTATCGTTCAGTGGACTCTGGCAATAATGCTACGAAGTGCATGTCTTCTCAGAAAATAACCGTAAATCAGCACATGTTTGCGTTGTATGGTTATCATACTTGGAGATGTAAGCGTGGAAGCGGAAGTGATGGAGGGGACTGCCTCCACACTGCCATCACATCAGAGGAGAGGAGGGCAGTCATCTCCTCTGAACCTGAGTTTTGCCCTGTTGAGTTTCTTGTATAGACAATGGCCTCCATGGACACCTAGTTAACCTAAGAGCCCCTCTGCTTCTATGTCACTGACAGTTTGGGCTTCATTGCAGAAGGCTGAGCTTGAACTTTTTAATGGGCTCTGATAACAGCTGGGGATTCCTCTCCTGTTTTCCTGCCACCCACAGCTTCCCAAGAGGCAGGATAAAAGAGAACGGCCTTGCTTTTCCTTTTTTCTCTGGCTTTGATTTCCTCCACTTCCTTGAGTTTCTAAACAGTTTAAAATAAGCAAACACATAAAACATAACTAGGCCTTGCTCTCTTATCTGTGCCCCTCCCCCTTTACTATCCTACACTATTTTCCTGACTTTCTTCTTAGTTCCTGAGTTCTCTTCTCTCCCTTTGGGTTTTGCTGCTTCAAAGTAGGACAAGTAACAGTGGCTCACACTGTAGGTGAAAGTTTATTTCATTATCATGTAACAATATGTACGGCAGCTCTGTGTGGGGTGTTCAGGAATTTAGGGTCTTTCTGGCTTGTGCTCCTGTCCCTTAATGGCGGTGTCTTTGAAACTTTGGTCAGTGTCAGTGTTCCAAGACCCTTGTATCTGAAGAGTCTCCTCAAGGAAGGAAGAAAGACAACGTGGAGGTGAAGCACAGCCTGGTAGGTCCTGGAAATTATGCTCAGCACTTCCGCCTGCATCCTTAGACCACATACAGGGGCAAGGAAGAGTGTGGGAAGAAGTTTCAAGCTGGTAGTCGCATGGAAGGCTCAGCTAAAATGTAGGTAGCTCTGCTACTAAAGGGCAGATGTGGAGAATGTGAGGGGACACTGCTATACCACTCATGCTATTAAACTTGAAAATGAGAGAGCTTTAGGGTGAGTACACTAGATTGTTAGTTGCTGGTTGGAAAAAAAGAAGGAAAAAGTGATAAATTTGTTCAGTAAGTGCAACTCTGCATGCCCTATCACTATATGAACCCCAGAACTTTTACTTAGGGGGTTTTATGAGGTTCATAAAAAATGAAATTTCATGAGCTTTTTGCCAAACTGATATAGGTTTGACCCCAGTTCTACCTATATGTTTGTTTTGACACATGATTTAACTTCTCTGACTTTGGATTCCCATGTCTGTTGTGGAAGTAATAAAGACACCTATTTCCTAGTGATGAGTTCATTCATATGAAGGTGAGGTCTCAAGAGATGATGGCTGGTGCTATTTTTCACAGGACAGAAATTGTTTTGATATCTGTACTTGATTCCCTAAATAGGAAATATCAAATGCAAACAGTGCTTGTTACAATACCCAGGATGGGATGTGACTGGGGAGGGGATGGGATCTTTGTGTGAGGAAGAGCTGAGATAACTCCTTGTGGGAACCAAAGGAAAGAATTCTTGGGAGTATGTCTCTAGAAGGAAACTCTCTCATAGGAGGTGATCCCAGAAACACTGGTGGTAAAATGGAGAAGTGAGAGAAAGGTGAGAATGTGCCTGACGAGGGCCTGATGGAGCAGGTGAGTGCTGTGGGCAGCTGAGCGGCAGTGCCGCAGGGCAGTATAGAAATGCCTCCAGGAGAGGAGCAGGTGAGCTTCAGCTTCTAGCAGTGACTGCTTGAGAGCTGCTCCCAGGTCATTCATCCTGGCTTTTCTTCCTGATCCACCTTTCTGCTCCATAGACCTAGGATGATGAGCTGCAGGTGCATGTGCCTGAAGACCACACTGGGGTGATTATGCTGGGGGCATGAGTGAGGTATTAATGAGGTGGCTCTGCTACATTGGGTGACCTCCCTCAGTACATAAGTTCTCTGCCTGTGTCCCGAGAGCTGTCTGCGAAGGTGGTGGACAATAGCTGCCTGCTTGCCTTTCACACGTATACCGCAAGCCTGTTTGAGGACATTTCAGTCATTTGCCATGTTTAATAAAAACCAAAGAGCTATGGGAGACCTCCTGCTTTTTAAATTTTTCCCAGAATAGAAATCAACCTGGTAAACAGTGTTGTACCTTTGAGTAAAGAAACTTTAACAGTTTATCTTGTAGTTTAAAGGTCTTACTCTGGCAGATCGTAAGAATGGTCAAAATGGATTCCAAGCCGGGGACTAGGCTATGCGCACATTACTAAGTATTCTTCTTTAATCCTCATGACGCCTCCATAATGGTTGAATAATTCCCATTGTGCAAATGAAGAAGTGAAGACCTAAAGCTTATGACAAAACATCGCTTGTCCTTTTCTTCAGTTTTATGTGATGAATGCTTTTGCCACAAATCTGCTAGGAAATTTAGCTGAATTTGTGTAATTATTGCCTTACACTTCTCAAAAGAAAGATATCATACCCCACATGGAGACCTCCATTTCATTTTTCTTACCTTCTAATTCTGCATAATCGTGTCACTTTTTTGTCTACTTGTTTCTCTTATGCTTCTGAGCAACAAAAAGAAAATTGTTAGAGGCTAGCTTGTCAAAGTTCTAGTTTCTGTGGTGGGAATGAGGGTGGAAAGAGATAAAAGTGTTTTCATAGGGGGTGCCTCAGTAAAACAACCCAGTTGTAGTGTGTGGCTGTTGTCAGGAACACATAACACTTTTGAGAGGTCTTCCCATTGAGTAAAATTGGAGAGGCAGATTGATAGTGGATTTCCGGTGAGTCTGTCTTAACCCTATCAAAGCTGGGGCTATCTAGGAATAAAGGTACCTGGATACGAGAGGCTTAAAATTATTGGCCCCTTTTCTAGGCTGCTAGTGGGAAAACTTAGTCATGTAATGAGGACACATTACAATCTTTGAGGTCAAAATCTAATTCCTTTTATATAGATTGGTAAATAGCCCTTGGATGGTAATGAATTGTAATGGTGGCCAAGAAGGAGAAAAGAATTGTGGAGCCAGTTATTTAAATGTACAAAGCTCCTCATATCTTCCATCTCCAAGGAGCAATTTGATCCTTTGGAAAACGCAAGATCCAGGATGCATAATTTCTAAACTTAAGGTGAGACCAAATTTGTGCTGGGCAGCTCTGATGAGTGAATATACTAGTAAAAGTTTTCTGCTATTTCAGGAATCTTTTTTAGCAACTTGTTTCTCCCTGAGTTTTTTCTGCTGTCATTGTACACAGCAGGCTGATGCGAAGAGCTTTTGAGGTATGAAAATGCACTATTGTGTGCTATTATTTTGGAGTCTGGCTGACAGGGTGAGCAGTACAGACTAAATACATCCAGGTGAGTGTTTACTTTTAAGAGCTCTTGTAACCACTTTTTTCTCTACTTGCAGGAGCTTCTTTTTAGGTTTTAAAGAAAAAACTTTGTACTGCAATTCACACACACACCTATTTAAAATTTTGGTAGTAATGTATGTCAGAATAAAGCATTGACTTTTAAAAGAAATTACATTATTTACTATGTATTTATCAAGCTGACTCTTTACTGAACCCTGTGTGAACACACACAAACAAGACATAAACCCTGCGTTTAAGAAATTATTAGGATTATCAGTGAGGTTAAATTTACATATTGCATGGCTTCTTAGGTGTAAAAAAGAAGAAAGAGACAATTTAAAATTCGTATGACTTAGCCAGATATAAATGATAGTCCCTTCAAAAGCACTAACTTTAGTAAGATCTTTTATTTTTACATATGCTTGCTTGGAAGAAGGATGATATTAAAGGGAGATTATTATTATTATTATTGGCATCAATATCTAAACTCTGCTGTGCATCAGGCTTGCAAATTAGAATTTTCTTGGATTTTCACTGCACCTGAGGAGGTTTCAGAGCCCTAAGTTACCACTGCTGCCAACTGTGTAGACTGCCTTTATCAACACTACTCTTTCTTTTCACATTCTTTTGAAGTGAGAAAAGTATTTCTCCTCCTGACCAAGGTGCATTCCTATTCTGTCCAAGCCGTCTCACTATGCCCCCCTCCAATGTCTACTTTGAGTCTTTGTCCTGAGGCCCTGGCCTTCTTTCGGTTTCTACCAAGGTGCTCTTTACAATGGGATACATTACAAGAAGTCAATGTGCTGCATAATCTTCATAATAAAATATCCTCTTCCTCAGCTTCGTGGATGTTTCTTCCCTAGCAACTGCTCCATGTTTTCCCTTCTTTTCTAGAATGGAACACCTACCTGGATTTTTCTTCTATTGTATTGCATTGCAACCCACTGCAGATTCAGCACCCAGCACTACACTGAGATGAATGACCTCCTTGTTGCAAAGGTGTTGGATATTTTTCAATTGAATTTTATTTCATTCTTGCATCACTGACACTATTGACCACTCCATATCTTTGCACTTAACTTAAAAGTATACAAATATAATACATACTCAAAGTAAAATGATGTGACAATACTGGGAGGATATTAAGTGGCACTTTACTATCCCTTTATCTCTAGGATTCTACAATCTCATTCTTCATGACCTCTTCTTGACAATCTCTTGTGTATCTTTTCAGAAATATTCCAATTAGATTCAATGTTAAGAAAACACCGTGAGATCTTACCACATGTATTGTTCAACCTGCTCTTTTCACGTATTGTATTTTGAACATCTTTACATAGCCTTACATAAAGATCCCACTTTTGATAACTGCAGTATATCACGGTAAACTTCTCCTTTGGAACACATCATGCCTTCCAGATGACAGCAAGCCCTCCTTCCCTATGTATGTATCTTCTGAGTCCCCTACAAGGTACAGAACTTATGGTAAATCTCAGCTCTTTTTCCTCCCACCTTCTCTATATCATCAGCTTCCAAGGTCACTATTATATTCCCTTTAGTCAAATATTTACCTGCTATCCAGATCTCTTTTTTAAATTCTACACTGAACTGCCTAATGCATATTTCCCTTGGATATACTGTAAAAATTATAATTTAGCACATCAGGAACTCAATGCATTATTCTTCTCTGTTCCTATTTCCCAAATATGCTTCTGTCTGGTTTCATAATGCAAAAAACGCTATTCAGAAGACTCAGGAACTCCAAAGAACTAGGAAGTGCCAGCTTTTCCCTTACTGATATGCACGTCTCCTCTGTGATGGTACCCTCCCAGGGCACCGAGAGCCCAAGGCTATGTCTGGCATTGAGACTTCTAAATGTGCAATTTGTCATAGTCACATGGCTGAAGGCTCATTCTAACTCTCAGTGGGCTCCTTTATTATAGCAAACAGACCATGAACCCACTGGCCTAGTAAAGCCATGAATTCTCTAATTCTCATGAATTAGTCACAAGAGAAACTGAGAGGGTGATTAGAAGGTAAAATTTCAAGAGAAGTGAAAATTGCCCAGCGCTTTATTATAAGGGATATATATATATATATATATTCAGAAAGATGTTGTGTCTTTAGGGATATCCTTGCAAGATATCACCATATAGTCCATGTAAATTGGATTTAATCACAAGGGATGGCTTGGGGCCACGTTGGGGAGGCTAAAGGAATCCTTCTGCTTTGAGTCAGGGCTGCAGGAGTATGATGGATCCAAAAAATATTTTGAATATAAAATTTATGAGATTTATAATTAAATTTTGAAAATGAGTGAAAGAAGTTGAGAATAGATTTTTCGTATGGAGAATTAAGTGGTGACTTCACAAAAAGTGTAGGATCAAGAGTGAGAAGCTGTTTGAATGTAGAAGATAAATAACAGGACTTTAGAAATTTTGAGCCTGAGTTCCTTGTGGTCAGTTTGTTTAAGTGGAAATGATCATTAAAATGAAGGTTGAAAAGTGATGAGAAATATTGTATTTGAGGTATAAATTTGAGAATTAAATAATAACTGAAGTCAGAGCACCAGAAAGATTAGTTCTGAACTTTATAACTAGTAGTTCAGGTACAGGTCCCCCATTCATTCTTCTCCCTTCTTGTTATAAGATTTTGACTTGAGTTTTTCTCTTCCTGGGACCAGAATCTCTGAATCTCAGAATCTTCTGAATCTCTAGCACCTTTTCTTTCATGTGTTGGTTTCTTTCATGTGTTGGTCTCAGACCTGTGTGACTAGGGTAAAGAATCTGGGAGACAGCCTGTGTTGTGTAAGAAAAGCCTGTAGTCACCTTCTTGAGGTAAGTGGAGGCAGAGGGACTTTCTGAGGAAACAGAAAAGAATCTGTGAGACAACAGGAGGGACTCCAGGAAGCCAAGACAGAAGAGCATCATGAAAGAGGAAACTGTCCAGAAACAACTCTGTTGGCTTCTCTTTAGGGTTGGTCACATCTGGATTCCCTTGGATGCTGATTGAGTATTTTTGGTGTTCAATCTGAAGGCAGTGCAGAGAAAATGAGAAAGATAAGGGGACAAAGGAGGAGCCCTTTAATGCGGGCATGGGAGAGCTTCACGGGGCAATGGGTACAGAAGCTCTCAGAACAAAGAAATGAAACTACTTTTATCAGTTTTGGCTCAGACAGGAGCTTGGGAAGTGGGCAAAATAACATATTAATCACTGGTTTGAAGGAGCATCTGCCTGTATAAAACAGGAGATAGAAAGATTTACTAGGGGCTAGAGATGGAGGCTTGGATGATTTTAGTCTTGGGATTAGAAAGGGCTTGGGCACATGTGCAAAAAAGGAGCAGGAGATTTATCCCTGGGATGAGAAGAGGAATGTAGAAGTTACTCGTAGAGAGATAAGTTGTTTCTCTGGGCCTGGTACCAAGTTGGGAGGATGTAGCTAAACCCCAGGCTAGCAGAACCTATCAGATGCATTCTCCTAAATGACAGTGACCATAATTGCCCTATTCCTTGTTGTTGGCTGTGATATTTTTCAATTTCAATGAAGTTTCTAGAAGGAGCCAGAGTAAAGTAAGGTGCAAGACATCCCTTGGGGAACTAACACCTGAGGGAACTGACTGCTTTGGAAACTGCAGTGGTTCATATGCCAAGTCATCGTCATGGAAAGAGGTGCACCTGGCTGGGGGGAGGCATGACATTCAATTGATTATCACCTGACGGCTTCCTAAGCTTGACTGCATGGTTAAAAGTGCATGTCTTGGTTGTCTTTGAGCTTCCCTATCAACTATGACGATGGTTGAGTGCATGGAATTTCAAGATGACTTTTGATACTCTAAGGAGGTTACAAAAGTCATCAGTAAACTTTTAGTTTAGAAAAAAATTCCAAGTAATTTTGGAAATAGATAAAACTTCAATTTATCTCTTGAGGAAGGGGTTCAGGGTAGAGGTGAAGGTCACAGAAGGAGTGGAAAGTTGGTGATGTCTGCCCAGCACATAACTATCATTTTTGAAAGCCATTTTTCATTTTGTTCACAGCTGTTTTGATGAGGCTATGTCCTAATATGCTCTACAAATAAACAACCAAGTCAAGAAAATATTTGGCCAGAAAATATCCTGAGTACATGTTGTATTGCTTTGCAGATGGGGAGGGACTGAAGGGAGGGAGGTCGGAAGCTACCGGGGCCATGTTCATTATAAGGGCAATAGAAAAGGAGTGACTGGATATCAGGTATTGTTGGATACTTCACCCACACATATTATTGTGTAGGAATAATTATCTCCATTTTTCCCAGGAGGGAATAACCATCAGAGAGATAAATGTCCAAGGCCACACTGTGTAGGTTACAAACATCTGTGACTCATGAAGTCTCCAATGCAGGAATATTTCTTAAGAAAAAAGATGAGTTTAAAAAAAAAAGAAAAAAGATGAGGTGTACACTTGTTTTGAAGAACACAATGCCTTTATTGTGGTGTTGTTTTTGTTTTGGTATCAATAACTACAATATTTTTACAGTAGGATATTTATGTTTTGTCTTTTTTCCTTACTTGCTTCAATGAGTCACAGACTTTTAAAAGCTTAAAAAAGGCAATTGAATAAATTGTCCTTGTTAAAGCACTGGGTTGAAGGAGGCTTGACTGTTCCAGCTTATGTTAAAGATGGAGAAATTATTTTAAAGATAATGACATGTTCTTTTTGATAGAACAAAAACACTTAGAAACATAGGTATTATTGTGGACTAACCTTCCCAGCTGGTGGGTAACTGATTAGCTTGAGGGTAGTGACTCTCCCACTCTCTAGGAGAAAAAGGTTCTCATTGGGCCAACAAAGAATAGATTGGCTCAGTTGATCACTCTATATGAAACACAATGCTGCCTTCAAAATCCAGTGCCTAGACTTAGAAGGTCAGGGACGAATACTTCACTATGTGCTGATGGTTGATAAAGGCACTAGGAAATAAGATACAACTAAGTTATATGGAGGCGTGTAATTTGCTGTTATAACTCTGAATTCTTTCAATGTATGCATTGAAATAATGCAATACTTAGTGACCATTTGTTGATTTTTCTACATCGTTCAGATATCTGTGCTTTCTTGGACCAGGATCTGCTCCTCTCCATCTCCATTCATTTGCTGAGTTATCTTACCTTGATTCACAGAGTATCAACTGGAAACTGGTGACTTCCAACGTTTAATTTTCTCTCACTCAAGCTCCAAATTCATATCTTATAGTCTCTATGACATTTCCTCTTTTTTTCTGGTAGACTTCTCAAGCACAGCATTCCATAATGGATTGGTTTATTTGCCAATCTTGTACTTCCAGCAGTGTATTCTTTCTGTATTTTAGTAAAAGTCTGCCTTTCTAGTTTCTCAGGCTAAGGCACTTTCGAGTTGTCCTTGGCTTTTCTTTTTCTCCGGTTCCTCACATTTGAGCTGGTAACAAGTCTTATTGACTTCATCTCCAAAACATAGCTGGGATCTTATCATCCTAGTCCAAACTGAACTCCTGTTTTATCACCCTTGCCCTCCTGTGTATTCTCAACACACCAGTTCCAGACATTTATTTGCTACATGATATTTAAATGACATTGTGGTTTCTTTATAAACTAGAATATAAATCAAACTTATGAAAGTATTCTGTGACCTGCTCCTCACCTCTACCTATCTCTCTTTTGACTGTATCTCTTACCACTGCTTCTGTTTACTCCAGCCACTGGAGGACACTCCAGTATCCCCGCTTGTCACTGAGCATGACTGGCCCACTCTAAGGCAGTTTATTAAAATTCAGATTTGGGGTTCTTGCTTCCAGAATTTCTGATTCAGCAGGTCTTAGTTGTGACTGATTAATTTACATTTCTCAAAGGTTACAGATGTGTTACTGACATTGCAAAGATCATAACTTCAGAATTACTGGGTGGCACGCTGGTGTATGGAAGGCCTGTTTACAGTGCTTGTGTGTTGCTGTGATGGGATTCTCTCAACATTGCTAAATCCAAGATGCGAATATGATATCAGATGGCTCATACAATTCCTGAAAATTTAACAGTAGATTATCAGGAGTGTATCATTATAACCTCTTATGTGGAACAGCCCTCTTGTGTTTACAAGGGGCAGAGGGTTGAGGAAGAGAACAACCACTTATTATAAAACTACTGTTTGCTAGTAACTATTCTGGTCTATGACATATGATATTTTATCTGGTCCTAATAACAACACTACAGCATTATATCTTGGGTGGAATTACATCTCTGAATTACTCAAGCGAAATTTGAAACAAGGAAGGCTTGAATCCAGCATTCTACAACAATGGTAACATCAAAAATAATCCCTGGATGGCACGCTATCACTGGGACCACCACTGCAGGTTGGGAGATGAAAGATGTGAGGAGCTAGAGGTAAC
Organism: Dolichotis patagonum; assembly: GCA_004027295.1. Classification (NCBI taxonomy): domain Eukaryota; kingdom Metazoa; phylum Chordata; class Mammalia; order Rodentia; family Caviidae; genus Dolichotis; species Dolichotis patagonum. The sequence goes on from PVJX010001323.1 coordinate 113,408, forward strand.
CTACGATGTAGACAATCTGACATTTTAAGTGGCTAAACTTTGTCTGAGCTTTTGGAAGAGAGTTCTGATATGTACACCCATATGCGAAGGAGGTAATTGCGTGGGGGCTGCAGCCTGTGGAGCTGATCACAGCCCGTGAGCCAAATGCAGCCAGAGAACATGTTTCTTCCTCTGGTTACTGCCTGATAATCCAGGAACTAGTGAATGCAGATCAAAGGAGATGGCAAAGCTCATATATTAAGGATTCTGGTGCCAGGTGCTGAAATAACTTTCCTTTGAGAATAAGTAAATTCCCTCAATTGATGGAACAGAAGTCGCTCGAGGCAAAGGCCCCACTTGTTCTCCTACTTAATTGCCTTACTACCCTCCTTCTGGATGGAGCTTCAATCACTGTACTTTCCAAGCCTGGAACCTCTGGGACAGGTTTCCACTGGCAAGCTTTGCAAGCAACGGGGGTGATTATCCAGGCATCAAAATTGCTTTCCTCAGGCCTTTTGAGAGCCAACCTCAGGTCTGTTCCTCTGAATTGCCTGGAATGTTGCCCTCTATCTCACCGTCCTGTGCTGGTGGTGTCTAAGTTTCAGGCTGGGCAGTACAACTACCTGGCCTGAATGAAATAACTGAGCCCCCAAAGAGTTATGGACTTGGTGATGATGCTAAAGTCCAAGGCAATACAAAGCAAAGTCCAGGGCAATGAAAGTCAAGCTGCAGAGTCTGAGTTGATATTTTCTTTGAAATTTTTATTATGCTATTTGATGGAGTGCTCCGGGACTGTTGCTGCCCCTGAGGCAGAAAATGACAGAGGAAAAGTCACCCTGAAGAGGAGCAGAGAAAGATTCATTTCTCTTTCACAGAGAAAGATTCATTTCTCTTCCACAAATGAGCAAGCAAGCAGTATTCTTTTCCTTTTGCTATGGCACATTCATTCATCCTTTCATTGCAATACTCTGCAAGCAAGTACAGTGAAAAATTAGAGGAGGAGGATACCACTCTAGAGATGAGAGAAGGCTTCTTGGAAAACTTTTAGGAAGGAATTTTTCTGATAATCTTAGGAGGACATACTAGACTGGAGGAAGAAATTTAAGGCAGCTCTATGCAGAACTCAGTTACATATTCATCTAGATGGCAGAATATCTTTTTTTTCTCATCCAAAAGGCCAAGAATCAAGTTAAAGCCATCGGAACATAGGGTTCTTGTAACTCATTGTGCTCCACCTCAAGCCCTTTTTATAGCCCTTAAGATGGATTGACAAGTGACATCATTTTCCTTTTCCTGGTGAGGCCTCCAATACTTCAAAGTCAGAGAAAAGAAAGAAATAATATGCTTTTTATCTGCAAAAATATTTCTGAAAGAATGAAAAAGAAAATGAAAGAAACAAAGAAGCAAACAAATCACTATTTCTTACCTGCAGGGTGAATCTTTGAGAGCAAAATGTTTCCATTCCTGTGGTAAAACCATAGTTTGGAGGATGGTTGTGTAAATACAAATAAAATGACTTCCCAGTGCTAAACCCAGAATAAGCAAGGTCAGCTCCTAGAACGGACAGAAGAAATAGTGGTGACTTGGCTCCTGCTGTAGTTTGGATAAGTGTCCCACAATGGCCCATGTGTGAAAGTATTTGACACACCTATGGTCCGGGTGGGAAGTGGTTGAACCTTGAAGAGCTGGGGCACAGTGGGAGAAACTTAGGCCCTGGCAGTCGGTTCTCAAAGGGGATATGAGAATCCTACCCCGCTTCTCTCTCTTTACTTCCTGGCTGCCAGGAGGTGAATAGGCTTCCTATATCATGTACTCTGTGCTGTGATACAGAGTGCAGTCCCAAAGGAACAAAACCAGGCAACGATGGACTAAACCCTCTGAAACCATGAGTCAAAATAAGCCTTTCCTCCTTTTAAAGGGTTCACCTCAGGTATTTTGTTAGGCACTAAAAAGCTGACTGCCATAGGCCTTACTGTAAAAGGAATAGCACCCTCAGTTTATTCGTCCCTCGGCCCCTTCATTCTCTTGGGTCAAAATGAAAAAGGGACCAGAGGGTGGAGCAGAGTAGGATTGTTACCCTAGCAAAGCCCCCTCCAGTTAGGATTTCAGGACTGAGGAAAGATGACTTTCCACACTTTGCACAGGCCAGAGAAAGAGAAGATAGTGGTGTGCAAGTTATGGTGGTGGGAAGGACCTCAAAGGGGCAAGGGGCAAGGGGCAAGGTCAACCTTTTCCACAGTGCAGGACTCTCAGGAAACTATTCTACCAGGGCATTTCTTTCTTTTTTTTTTTTTCCTCTCTTCCATGAGATTTAGAGAAAGGAAAAACTTACCTCACAGAAACTTTAGTTGTGGGTAGGCGGACCCTGAGTGGGTTCCATTGACATTCATTTCTGGCATCAGGAATAAAAAAAAGTGAGAAAAGGCCTGGCTCAGCAAGAAACAGCCCCGGAGCCTTTGAGGCTTGAGGAATAAAGTGGATTTAACTTGACTCCATCTCTCCAGGATCTTATTAAAAGAAGAAAGGATAATGAGGATTTTGTAGGGCGAGAGTAAGAATAAGGCTGTGTCTGTGCTCTCTTATGCATTCAAAAGAGAGCGAAGGAAAGAAGGACCAAATATGGAATAGGACTTTATTTCTAAGCATGGACCTTCATCACTTTCATCAGTAGCCATCTGGCATGTAGTGCTCCGTGGCATTTCTCTAAAATGACTGGTAACTTCCAACAGTTTCCTTGGTACTGCTGCTAAGAAGCTTCCATCCTTAGCAATGTGCTAGAAATAGTCAAAGCTCAACACAGGCAAATAATGGTGCTTATGTAATCATCACCTTATTCAGTCTCAATACAGGGAAGCCCTCCTCTCTGTGTGCTAGCTCCAGATGCACACTCAGAATTTCTTTGTTTCTCCCTGTTCTCATGAAGCATTTGAAAGAAATGCCAGTAATAGGGAAGAATAACAACACATGCATTCACATACAAATTCTCTCCTTCTTGAAATTTCCACATCACTGTGTTCACATATCTTTATAGCACTTCTTACATGGTACTATAATTATCTGTTTATGTGTCTGTTGCTTCCAGTAGATTTTAGCACTTAGAGGTAAGAAAACATATCCACTTCATCTGTATCTTCAACACTGAGCCCAGATGCTCAAGAAAGTTTTGGATGGTCAAGGGTTTCAGGTTTATGCTTTGTACCTTTTGTACAATTGGCTGCCCACAGGTAAGCCTCAGTTTCCAATCATAAATAATTTCAAATCCTTTTTCAGAATTAGATGATTTGAAGAGCATTTATTTTTCTTAACAAGTATGGACCTTTATTAAGGTGCTATGAATGGAACCAAACCAACACCCGAAGTAGGTCTAAGCAATAACCCCAGGGTACTTTTTACAAGCACAAAAGTGTTTGTTCTGATATCCTAGCCAACATTTGGAACTGGCAATTGATTTGACTCACTTAATCCAATAATTTATTCAGGCTTTTAAAACATCAAATTGAATCTCTTAACATTTTGAAAAGAAAAAAATGTACACCTGAGGAAAATGACATACATACAAAGGTTTGAGAAGCTCATAAAAGTTTACTGAATGCTGGAGACTAAAAGGAAAACATAGAATCAAGAATGAAGAATGAAGCCCCTAGACTGGCAAACCCCTGAACATTTTATGAAAAAAGAAACCCTGATAGAACAAATAGCTTCCATTGATTCAGTGTGTTTATGTTCAAATGAAGCAGAGTATTTGTTATATGCTATAGCTCATTAATAAACTTGTTTCTCGGTATGCATTTCTGTAGGTGCATATGCATGTTATGTACTCACCAATGGCCAAAGATGCCTGCTGATCAAAATCATTGCATCTCTGCATTCAATTAATGGCTAAATTATATGAAACAGCGTTTGATACAGCAAAGTACCTGGTGAAACAGTGTTTGATACAGCAAAATACCTGGGAAACTAAAGGATTTCAACTATGTATTGGAGATCATCGTCATTGTTTTTGACTTACAGTCAAATTTTCTTATCTTTTCTTTGATAATGTTCTAAAGTAGACTCTTTTTGTCTAGCAGGCAGTTTTATTTTCCCCCTAAAACATTAGGCTCTGATGATATTTGTTTATCTTGGCATTTGGATATCTTCCTCTGGGCTTTTTGTTGCAGAACTGTTATTACTAACATGCATAAATAACCAACAAAATTAAACATATATGTACAGAGGATGCTTTTCTATTTTTTAATTGCTCCCCAAATAATAAGACCAATTGGTTTGTAAAACTCACTAGATATCACCTGTGGAAAGTAATGTTGTTTAAGCTTGGAAAACTCATAGATTTCTTTTATTTATCTTTTTAAAGAGTAGAATATTTATTGAGAGAAAAAAAGTTTCTATTCAAGAGAGAAACAGAAGGGATCCTGAATGGGTTGCCCAGGTTCCTTTCAAAAACAAAAGAAAATTCAAGGTTTGCCAGGGGTTTCTAGGGGCCCAGTGTGATTGACTTTAATTTATGAAAATATCTTTTAAAAGAGAGTATAAAAGACCCATGCTGCCTCTGATAATCATTTGATAGATTTTTACAGTTATGATGAAAGCTGAAAACAAAAGTACACCTATAAAGGAGTCCTGGAGAAAACTATCATCCAAAAGTCTAGGTACTTTGAATCTCACCTAAGTAAATGATGGAAAGGAACAAATGTTTTCCCAATTTGAAAGCTCTGAAGTTTAAAGAGAAGTGATGAAGCTTTTAATCATGTATGGCTATGTTAAACCTGCCTTTAGAAATATTTTATGATGAGCTGCACAGTCACTTGTCATAAAGCTTGTTTTCATAACACAACTTATTAAACTTCAAGTCAAGTACAATGTCAAAAGACAAATTGAATGAACTAGAGCAACTGCTTAGACATACTTGGAGTCTGTCACTGGCATTGATATCGATTAAAAACTGGTGGTCAACTTAACGCCAGTTGAATTAAATCACCATGGTGGCTGAGCATAGATGTTCCACCTGAGGAAAGCTGCCAACATAAATAGAGACGCGGAGAAAGAGAAGCTAAGCGTTGAGGCATTGTGGGTTTTCCTATGTGTTGCTGTTTGAGCCTCTGGAGAAGAAGCTCCTGAAGAAGCTCTCTGGTCCTTGCATTGAGCATTGCTTCCTGGCTCCAGAGGGGAAGATGTGTGCTGCTTAATCTCCAGGATGAACCCGTCAAGCTGGCTTCCTGGCGTGTACTTGACTGTGCTTGTCGGAGGAGGAGCTCGGGGCCTCTGTGTTGCTGAGGATGGCTGTGGTGCTTTTCAGGACAGCCCCGGTCTTTATTATGAGTGTGACTTCTTGGCTCCAGTGTAGAACCCTCAGCCTACCAGCACAGCTCCTTCACCCCGCTGGTGTAGACTTTCTAGTTTCTACTGCTGACCTTTGGGCCTTCCCAGCATGAATCCGTAAAAGAGACTGGCATGAGTCCTTCTTGTGGGCTCTAGACCTCCAGTTGGACTTGTGGGAGGCATTGTCATGAGCTCTGGGTCTTCATCTGGACTCATGTGGGACACTGATGTGGGATTCAGGCCCTTGGCTAAATATTCTATGTCTTTGGTGTTGTGGGTAGATTTCCTACACTTTGTGTTAACTCGGGTGACTATCATAAAAATAATATTATAAATTCCATATCCTGATTTTAATTGTTCTCCTCACAACCTCTGACTACAACAGGCACTCTAGACATAAATCAAAGCTCTGCAAAGTTCGAGTGCTTGTGTGTGAAGCTGGCCTTTGTCTTTTACTGTGCTTAGCGGTGGTTGTGATGGTGTCACCAGCAACACCTGGGAGAGCCTAGACTGGGAAATTAACACTCATCTGAGAGTGCAGCCTGAAAGGCTAAGGAGAAAGCATTTCTGTTCAACCAACTTATTTTTAGCTTGCAATGATAAAATATACTTGTATAACTAAAAGTGCTTCATTATTGAAAATCCTCAAAGAAAACCATTTTATTATTTAAATATGAAATTCTCTTGCTTTTTGGCACATTTTTTTCCATTGATATAATGATTTTTAAAAATCTATTTAAAAAAGAGAAAAGTCAGAAAAGAAGAACAAAAAGCAAAAGGCATAAACAACAACAGCAAACTCAAAACAATATCAATATAGATTTTCACAACAGAATGAAAGAAATTTAACAATGGCTGTTATATTGCATATTTTTCTTTTCTTTTTTTTCAAAGAAATAAAAGAAAATTAAAGAAAATAGAAAAGCAAAAAAGAAGGCTAGAACAATACCGAATTAAAAAGGAAAAAAAAATTCTCATCATAGAATCACTAGTTGATACATGTTGTTGTCTTAAAAAATAGTTGCCAAAGTCACAAAATCAAAGCATAAATAGTTGCTAGACACTCAGACACTGACAGCACAAATCCTTCTGTTCAACAGAACAGAAATTCAGTAATATGGTCAACTATCTTACACACTATACATACCATTACACTCTTTAGAGCACTTTCCTTCCCTTTCACTTTCATAATATCTATCATACTCTTTGGATCCCAGCATTCAGTCAGTTTTTATTATTTTTTACACTAGAGAGACAATGTGATATTCACTCATGTGAGTCCTGTTTATTTCACTAATGAGGATATTTTCAAGTTGGTTCCATTTACCTATAAAGGTCTCAAGATCATCATTTTTATGGCTGAGTAGTATTCCATTATATAAAAATACCACTTTTTTTTTCATTCACTCTGCAGTTGTTGGACATTTTGGTTGTTTCCAAGATTTAGCTATCACAAATTGTGCTGTTATGAACATACATACACTTACATCTCTGTGACCTGATGTTTTCAATTTTTCTGGAAAAATACCCAGGAGGGGAATAGCTGGATTGAATGAATTTCCAATCCTAGCTTTTTGAGGAATCTCCATGCTGGTGTCCACACTGGTTGCACCAGTCTGCATTCCCACAAACGGTGGAGCAGTGTTCCTTTTTCCCTGCATCCTCACCAACATTTTAATCAGTTGATTTCTTGATGGCAGCCATTCTTTCCAGGGTGAGATGAAATCTCAATGCTGTTTTAATTTACATTTCTCATATGACCAGTGATAATGAACATTTCTCCATGTATTTATTTGCCATTTGTATATCTTCATCTGAGAACTGTGTGTTCATTTCCAATGCCCACTTTTGGAGTGGGTCTTTGAATTTGGAGGGCTTGATGTTTTTCAGTTTTTTATATGTTCTGGATATAAGTCCTTTGTGTGAGGGATTGTTGGCTAAGATTCTTTCCCATTCTGTGGGTTTTCTTTTCACTTTGTTGGTGATTTCTTTTGAAGTGCAAAAACTTTTTAGTAATATGAGATCCCAGTTGTTGAGTCTTTGAAGTATTTCCCATGTGGTTTGCATTTTTATTCATGAATTCTCTCCTTACCCTTATGTCTCCAATGTTTTTACCTACTTTGTCTTCCAGTAGATTTCCTGTTTCTGTTTTAATATTTAGATCCTTTATCCATTTTGACTTTAGTTTAGTGTATGGAGATAGGCATAGGTCTATTTTCAGACTTCGGCATGTGGAAAGCCAATTTTTCCAACACCATTTATTAAAGAGGCTATCTTTCTTCCAGTGAACATGTTTAGCCCCTTTGTCAAATATAAGGTGGCTGAGTGTCTTTGTAGTATATTGTTTGCATCTTCTAATCTGTTCCATTGATCCTCAGGTCTATTTCTTTGGCAATACCATGCTGATTTTATGACTGTGGCTTTGTAGTATAGTTTCAAATCAGGGATTGAGATGCTTCCTGTCTTGCTTTTGTTGCCCAGAATCACCATTGCTATTCTAGGCTTCTTCTATTTCCAGATGAATTTTAGGAATATTTTTTCTGGATCTGTAAGGTATGTTGGTGGTATGTTGATTGGGATTGCATTGAATCTGTATAACAGTTTTGGGAGTATGGCCATTTTCACAATGTTGGTTCTTCCTAACCAAGAACAGGGGATATCTTTCCATTTTCTAATATCCTCTTCAATCTCCTTTTTTAGGGTTGCATAATTTTCAGCATATAGAACTTTTACATTCTTGGTTAGGTTGATTCCTAAGTATCTCATTTTTTTAGATGCTATTGTGAAGGGTGATATTTTCACAATTTCTTGCTCAGTGAGTTTTTTGTTTGTATACAGCAATGCTATTGATTTTTGAGTGCTGATTTTGTATCTAGCTGCACTGCTGAATTTGTATATTACCTCTAGTAGTCTTTTAATGGAGTTTTTGGGGTCTTCTATGTAGAGGATCATGTCATCTGCAAATAATGATAATTTAAATTCTTTTCCTATTTTTATTCCTTTATTTCTCCCTCTTGTCTGATTGCTTTGGCTAATATTTCTAGAACTATATTTATTGAATAGGAGTAGTGATAGTGGACATCCTTGTCTTGTTCCTGATTTTAGAGTGAAGGCTTTCAGTTTTTGTCCATTTAGTATAATGTTGGCCGGGAATTTAGCTCAGTGGCTTAAGCGCCTGCCTGGCAAGCGTAAGGTCATGAGTTTGATCCCTGGTACAAAAAAAAAATAGTATAATGTTGGCTGTTGGATTGTCATAAATGGCTTTTATGAGATTGAGGTACATACCCTCTATTTCAAGTTTCTGTAGGGGTTTTTATCATGAACAAGTGTTGGACTTTATCAAAAGCTTTTTCTGCATCTATTGAGATGATCATGTGATTTTTATTTTTGGCTTTGTTAATGTGGTGTATCACATTTATTGATTTGTGTATCAATTCCTATATTCCTGGAATAAATCCCACTTGGTCATGGTGTGTAATCTTCTTGATGATTTGTTGCATTCTATTTGCCAGTATCTTACTGAGCATCTTTGCATCAATGTTCATTAGTGAGAATGGTCTGTAGTTCTCCTTTTTGGTTGGGTCTTTCTCTGGTTTTGGTATCAGGGTAATACTTGCCTCCAAGAATGATTTAGGAAGGACTGCTTTTCTTTCAATTTCATTGAAGAGGTTAAGGATTGTTGGCATTAAATCTTCCCTAAATTTCTTATAGAATTAAGCCGTGAATCCATCAGGACATGGGATTTTCTTTGTTGGTAAGTTTTTAATAACATTTTTGATATCAGTAGCTGATATTGGGTTATTTAAGATTGTTATATATTCTTGGTTGAGCTTTGGTAGTTCATATGTTTCTGGAAATCTGTCCATTTCCTCTGTGTTTTCCACCCTATGTGAGTAGAGATTTTCAAAGTAGGTGTTCATGATCTTTTGCATTTCCATGGGATCTGTAGTGATTTCCCTTGTTTCAGTCCTTATTGCAAGGATTTGGGTTTTTCTTTTTCTTGATAATGTTAGCTAGGGGTTTATCAATTTTGTTTATTCTTTCAAAAAACCAGCTCTTTGATTCATTACAAAATACAAAAATTCTTTGTATTTTGTTGGGGGGGGTTTTAATTTCTGCTCTAATCTTAACAATTTCCTCTCTTTTATGAGATTTGGGTTTGACTTGCTCTTCCTTTTCTAGGAGCTTGAGATGTAGCATTAGGTTATTTATTTGTGCTTGTTATATTTTTTTGATGTGACTATTTATTGCTATATATTTTCCTCTTAGGACTGCTTTCATTATGCCCCATAGGTTACAGTATGTTGTGTCTGCATTTTCATTATATTGTAGGTATTGTTTTATTTCTTCTTTAATTTAATCTGTAACCCACTGGTTGTTCAGAAGGTTGTTATTTAATTTCCATGTATTTATGCAGGTTTTGCAGGTTTTTTTTCCATAGATTACCAATTTTAGTGCACTATGATCAGATATTATGCATGGGATAATTTCACTCCCTTTGCATTTACTTAAGAATGCTTTATGAGTTAATATATGGTCTATTTTAGAGAATGTCCCATGTGCAGCTGAGAAGAATGTATATTCTGATGTGGTTGGGTGGAACACTCTGTAAACATCCACTAAGTCCATTCATTCACAGGTGTAATTCAGTTCTGTTATTTCTTTGCTGACTTTTTGTCTAGCTGATCTATCTCTCTGTGACAATGGGGTGTTAAAATCTCCTATTACAATTGTCTTCTTGTGTACTTGGTTTTTCATGTCCATTAGTATTTGTCTTATATAGTTGGGTGCTCCTGTATTTGGTGCAAATATATTTAAAATTGTTAGTTCTTCCTCTTGTAGTTTTCTACTTACAAGTATGTAGTGGCCTTTTTAAATCTCTTTTAATCTCTTTAGGTTTGAAGTTCACTTTGTCTGTAAACATAATAGCTACCCCTGCCTTTTTCTGGGTTCCTGTTGCATGGAATACTGTTTTCCATCCTTTAACTTTTAGTCTATGTGTTTGTTTTTTAGTCAGATGTGTTTCTTATATACAGCATATTGTGGAGTCCTGTTTCTTGATCTATTCTGTCAATTCTTTTGACAGGTGAGTCCATTTACATTTATGATTATCACTGATATGTACTGGATTGACTTTGTCATATTATGTTCCTGTTGTTGGTTTCCTGCTTTCCTCCCTTGTTTAATATCTTGTCCAGGCTGGTGGTTTCTTTCTGTTGTTGCTCTGGAGATTGTGGTCATTTTTATCTCTTTCTAGTATTCTTTCAATACTCTTTCTAGGGTTGATTTGGTAGATATGAATTTCTTTAGTCATTCTTTGTCATGGAAGTATCTTGTTTCTTCATTAAATTTGAAAGACAGTTAAGCTGGGTACATCAGTCTGGGTTGAAAGTTGTTTTCTTTTAGGGCTTGAAATACTTCACTCCAAGATTGTCTTTACCTGAAGGTTTGTGCTGAGAAACCTTTCGTGCCATGATTCTAATAGGCTTTCCTTCATAGGTGATTTGTGTCTTTTCTCTAACAGCTTTTACTATTCTGTTTTTATGCTGTATGTCTGGAATCTTAATTATTATATGTCTGGATGTAGATTTATGTTGGTTATGACTGTTTGGTATTCCATATGCCTCACTTATTTGTATGTCAGATTTTTTCCCATGTTTGGGAAATTTTCCATTATTACTTCTGTGAATAGCTTAGTTAAGTCCTTTGCATTGTCTCCTGCCTCCTCACTGATGCCTATTAGCCTTACATTGTTTCTCTTGGCGTCATCTTGAAGCTGTTGAATTGTCATTTCATGCTGTTTTGTTGTTTTTATAAGTTCTATCTTTTCATGGCAACTATTGGCAATCCAATCCTCAAGGTCTGAAATTCTATCCTCAGCTTCATTTAAATGGTTTTTCCAGCTTTCAATAGAATTTTTTGTTTCTTGGATATCTCTTTGAAATTCTTTCATGGATTCTGCTTGTTTTGTACCTTGTTCATTCAAGGTTTCAATCAATTTCCCATGATCCTGTGTTTTTTTTTTTTTTTTACCTATTTCATCTCTAGCTATGTTGAGCAAATCCTTTACTAAGGTTGTTACTTGTGTCTTTACATAATCCATTACTTCTAATTTGATTTCCTCTATATCGTTAGGGATTTGTTTAATTCATTTACTATCTTTTCAGAGATTTCTGGTGCATGACTTTTAAAGTCCTCCATTTCTCTGTTGCCTGTTCTTGCACCTGATGGACTAGATGTTTGAGACTGCATTTTGGTTTTTCGCTTTGTCATTTTCACCTCTGGGCCAATATCTGGTTATTTAGTCCCAATAGTCACAATTGTCGGCAGTGTACCTCCTAGGGTCCTACTCTGTGGTTGATATCCACCCGATTGTTAGGTACATAGTGACTGGAACCTACAAGGGTGTTCTGTCTGGGAGAGGAGCTACCAAGTCTCACATTGCACCAGCACTGCCAATCCACTGCAGTTCAATGATCTGAGAGGAAGAGTGGGAGCCAAATGTTCACAGCAGTGCTTGATTTAAGATATGGGTAGGGTAGTGGAGGGCAGCAGGCTGATTGATCCAGGGTGGGTGTGGCAGTCCACTGGGTCAGCACATGGGAGGAGCATGCTGGGTTGCAGGCAAGGTTCAGCAGTGTGGGCCTGGAGGGGACATGGCAGTTGTCCTTTGTGCAGAGGCAGTGGGAGGACATTGACATAGGCAGGTCTGGATCAGCTGCTTGAGCAGAAGCAGAGCTTGGTGGTCTTCCTTTTACGTGGCAGTGGCAGGGAGGTATTGAGGCACTTAGGCATGCCCAGCAGTCTAAGCTGGGGCTGAGCTCTGTGGCTTCCTCCACGTGGCAGCTTCTTCCTCGCAGCTGCAGTGGTGGTGCAGAGGCTGAGGTGTGCAGGCAAGCCCTGTGGCACAAGCCTGGGCACAGCTTGGTGTTCTTCTTCCACAAAGTAGGGGCTGGGATCAGCCTGAGGCACTGAGGTGCTCAGGCTTGCCCAGCAGTGCCCCCAGGGTGGAGTTAGGCTATTTATTCCACAAGGCGCCTTTCTCTATGCTGTGGTGGTGGGGGAGAGCAGCCGATATAGTGATTATTTTTAATAGTTTATAATTTGGTATTTTTTAGGGTAAAGCTATCATGTTATTATGAATAGGTTGATTGTCATGTGTGTATTTTAAGAGTACGCTCTTATAATTGCTGATTGAATACAAAAGGTTAGAAACCTAACTGCATCTATAGCTGGAATGTAGCAGTTTATAGTATGAGGTCATTAGGACAGGACGTGGCAGTTCTTTTTAGAACATCCCATATCTGTAGTAAAAGCTCTGTGTTAAAGATGTTCTATACCCTGAACATCTTCCCACAATTCTCTATGTCTCTACATTTTGTTACAGCAATCAACTCCTAGATTCTTAAAAATGGACACCTTCATTTATCATTAACTTCTTTTTGGCTGTGTTAACATCAAATTCAGGGCTATCTGCATGAAAGGCAAGCATTCTACCACTGAGAGCTCTATTGTAGGGCTACTATTTCTTTTAACTGTCGTGTTTCCTTAGAGCACTGTACATTTCTTATCCTTTCATCTTGCTCCTCTGGGATGACTTAACTGTCGTGTTCTCCATGACATTTCCCCTCATGACAAAGCAAACATCCTCACTTTCTTTCTTCATGCTCTGTTAATTGAGTGTGGTGCCACTGGTGGGCATGCATTGTTCACTGTTCTACAGTAGGATGACAGAATGGATTTGAAGTCAGACATACATAGAAGATTTACAGATCCAGCCCTTCTGCCTACAAAATCTTAGGCAAATTCTTTAACCACTCAGTCTCATTTTTCTTAAGGTAAAATGGCATTAACCACCCTTTGGGAGGTTTGTAATTCCTAAAAAGTAATATACAGCAGTTTTCCTATCATGTAAGTGACACAATAAATTGTTATTTTTATTTTTCTGTATACATTTGTTTCTCCTTATACTATGACTTAGTTGAGGTCAAATGTCCAAATGAAACCTAAAGCAAGATAGCAGTTTAACAAAGGTAAGTGACTGATAGAATGAATTAATGACAATGTATTACAGAGAAAGTAAAACAATCTTATGAGTACTCAGGTTTTAAAACTAGAGAACTATCCATTTTTCAAAGCTGTGTTAATCTTTTTAAAAAAAAAATAGATAGGTTATCCAGTTAGAACCTGATACTGAAGAACTTGGAGCCATTGATTCCTAAATGAAAAAGAGATGAACTGTATTGTAATATCACTGGGCACTAGAGTGAGCTTAACTACAGAATCATTTAGAAATGTTAGATATAACTCTTGGACTATATATACTATGACTTGGAAGAAAGAGACAAGGACGTACAATCAATCCAACAATGCTTATAAATAGTCAACAATCCATATACCACTAATGATGGTAAATTTAGTTTAGAAGTTCTAGCCTAGAGGTGGCAATAAATTTAAAAAAAATAGTGACTCAGATAATCAGAGGGTTATGGGATTATAATGCATGACTGATACCATTTCATTAGGTACACTGACTTTGAATGGTTAATTATGTGCATTGACTTGACTGGGCCTTGGTGCCCAGTTATTTGGTCAAACATTATTCTAGATGCTTCTGTGAGGGTACTTGTAGGTGAGATCTATAGCAGAGTGCCTTCCATAATATACATGAATGAACCTCATCCAAACAAATAAAGGCTGCGACAGAGGCTAAGGGTAACCACACTTGAGCAAGAAGGACAGCCTTCTGACTTCTTCTGCCACATCTGCATTTCCTGGTTCCACACCTGACTGCCTTTGCTCTTGAACTGAGTTTCCTGAGTTTCCTGCTTGATATTCTCCTTCATTAGACTTTGCACTCAACAAGCCTCCTGATCACATGACACAATTTCTTAAAATAAATCTCTTTTTGTCCATTTTTGTTTTCCCGGAGAGCACTGATTAATACACTAATCCATAAAACCTATAATTTTACAAATTAATGTTATTCTGTTGCTTTTCTTCAAAGTTTTAGGAAAACTCAGCCCATCTTTTTCCCATTGGTTTTCAGTGTTTCTCAAAGAAACCTAACCCGTTGGATGGTGACTCTGCCCAAGGACTGCCTGCATCAGTCACAGGGGCAGTCTGCTAAGATTCATATTATTAGAATCAATTTCATATACACTGAATCAGAACTTTTGAAGGTAGGACTTGGTGATCCGTATTTTTGACAAGTTCTGCTTCTTATGCACACAAAAATTCAATAGCTTCTGGATTCTGTGGTATGTGTTTCTGATTTTTCCTAGACAATGATGTTACTGGAAAAGGAACTATTATAATTAAGACAAAAACTAGTAGCCAGAGAAGGTTTCTTCAGTGGGAATAATAAACATTCAGATGATAGATAGATTCTATTTAGGTTATACATGTCCTTACATATGTGGGTTATAGGTGGGTTATTCACTGATTTTTAAATATGGGATAGTATTGTCATTGGATAGGATTATATGCTAGATTTGAATTTCAAACATCACAGAAATTTCCTAGAATGTAATTTTGTTATTTAAAGTGATATAATGGAAAAAATAAGGGATTGCATAAAGTTGCAAAGAGAGTGACACTGGGACCCTCAAAGAATAAACAGGTGGTTGTGTAGAATAGCAGAAAAAACAACCTGTGACTTTAGGCCTAGTTTACAAATGCACCCAAAGGAATTGCTGGATCACGTATAGAATCTAGCTTCTGGCTACAGCCAATCTTTCACTCTCCAAAAGAAAGTTGGAGGAAGGAGCAGAGGGAAGAAACCCATCTCCATTGTGTGGGTGCCAACTGTGTAATGCACAACATATGGGGTATGGTTTTCATCAACATTATAGTAAAAAAGATTTTGACCCACCTGGTAGTAGAAATGAGTGGGTTTACAGAAACAATTAGCATATGGAATAGATTGTGAAGAAGGTCAAATTAGCATCTGGCTTACTAAAACTCCACATTTCCTATAACTCTAAGACATAAGGATAGTAATTCTCATAACAGAAAAGGCCAATAACATATGAAGAATGATTTATTTTCTCCCAGGGGGCCCCTGCATTTATTAACATGGTATGATTTCCTGTTTGTTTATTCTGAGTTAACATAGAAAGTGGTCTTTCACCCCTAAAAATATCACGAAGACCAAATGGTCAGACAAGTGAATGTTGATGAAAGAATCTAATTCTTTACATTAACTTTAACTTTTCATAAGCTATTCATGGTGGCCAATTAATTTTTCAGAGAAAGACTCACTGGTTAAATTTAAAATGATGACAGGTAATAAAGTTCAGCTTTAAAAACATCAGAAGTCCCATTTTCTCTTTCTTTTATAAGAGAAATTTTTTGAAAGGAAGGACACCTTGCAAAATTCTTAGAAATTTAGATTACATAGACATTTTTATATTAAAAGGATTAGACCAACATTTTTTGCATAGAAATACTGTAAAATTACTTAAGTATTTTAGGAAGATATTTTAGTTATGAACTTCTAATTCTAAATTTATTTTCTAAAGATTTAGGAAGAGAACTGTCTATAAAAAAAAACCCTAAAATCTTGTCGCTACTATTGGAATGCAAACACCACCCACTACAAACAAATGAAAACTTGTAAAATCTGAAGGCAATTTAAATTTTATCCGGTTAATGGGACAGAGTAAAAGCTGAAATTCAAGGAATAGATCAGCAAAATTGGTCTAGCATAGAAGTTGATAGACTATAAACTCTAGGTCAAATCAGCTCATCATCTGTTATTGTGAGACAAAAATTATTTTGAAATTCCTAAATGCTCATGAAAAATATAGTAAGATATGCGAAGGAATCTATATATGGCCCTTGAAGCCTAAAATAATATTTACTATCTTTCCCTTTCAGAAATAGCCTACTATCCTCAATTTAGTCTAAATAAAAACTGTTTTGTCATTTATTGAGATCCCTGGAAAATTGTGTGTGTGCTCAGAGCCTGCATTCTTATCTGTAACCTTGGGATGATTAAACTCAGCCAGACACATGAATTCAATAGGTTCCCCTTATCTGAGATTTTATTTTCTGCAGGTTTAGTTACCTGCAATCAATCATGGATCAAAAAACGCTAAGTGGAAAATTCTAGAAATACATTCATAGCTTTTATTTATTATGGTGTATTATTGCAATTATTCTATAGTTACTTTCATCACCTTCTTATCATTTCTAACTTACAAATTAAACTCTATTGTAGCCATTTTTTGTTTAGCAAAACCATGTTATATCATGTTTTTTCCTGTGTGAGATCTCAGGCAACCTTGGAATGTCTTGGAACATATCCCCTAGGTTAAGAGGTGACTACTGTAAAGAAAATAGGGGTTTGGTAATTTTAAAACCATTACCTACAACTAAACATGGTAAATAATATCTTCCAAAACTGTCAGCTTTTTTATTTCATTGAAAAATAAGAATTCTGTTGTGTTTGTGTAGCAACTTTATTTTAGGGACAATTTTTATTTGACAAAGAAGTGCTTTGAGCACACATTGGACACTGACAAAAAAAAAAAAAAACCTCTGGTGCTGTGGGACCAAGACTGAGCTTATGTTTTTGAGGGACAGTCATCCTTCATAGACTATTCGAATTATCACAAGAAAATTGTGTATCTGAATGTAAGATGCGTAAAGTACACTGAATGTACTTGCCATCAGAATTATTTTAAGCACCCTGTCTTTGGAATTGGGAAGATGATACAAGGTCATGGGGATTGAGAAATTACTGAGGCAGAGTCAAATGTGAAATGCCATACTCTACAATAGGACAACAGCAGACCACTGACTTCATGCCAAAAATTGAGGAAGATAAGAGAACTAAAATATATGCAAATGGAACCAAGGCTTTGAATTGATGTGGGGAGAGCAGAGCCAGGCCACTAAATAATGAACACATCTAAACCATGAAAATGATTTATGTTCACTTACCATACTTCAGAGATGAGGCTAGCTACCCACCTTAGGTACATCATCTCATTTAAACTGGGCAGGAATAAGTATCCTCATTTTATAGGTGAAGGGACTGATAGAAGTCAAAGAGAAGTTAATAAACTTGAATAGGGGCAAACTAGACAAGGTAACCAGGAAGCCACAGGAAGGGAAGGAAAGAAAAGAAACAGTGACCAGAATAGGCAGAAAAAAAATAGGAGAGGTTTTATTTTTAAATTGTTTTCTGTTTTTTAAACAAACTGCTGATATGAAAATTAGAGATATGAAAAATAAACATTTTCTCTCTTGACTGAAGTAGGTTCTTTGCTAGCCTGCTTTGTTAATTTGTTAGCCTAGTTTGAGTAATAGTTTTACTAGTCATCTTTCTGTTGCTGGGACAAAATACATGTCATGCACAATTAAAAGGAAAAAAGGTTTGGGATGTGGTGCTGGCTCAGGATTTCAGAGTTATCAGTCCATGGTTGTCTGGTTCCAAGGTAGAAACATCATGATGGAAAAAGTACAGAGAAGAGAGATTGTACACTTCATGGCAGCCAGGAAACAGAGCAGGGAAGAGCAAGAGAGGGATGGGCCAGAGAGCAGACGTAATTTCCAAGGCTAGGCCTCTTTTAAACCCATCAAGGTAATAATCAAGATGAACTACTAAACAGCTGTTTTAAGAAAATAACAAAATTTTTTTTAGTAGTCTACAATTCAGATTATTGTTAAATTTCTGCTAATTCCATTTTATAGAAATGTAGAATGTAATAATTTAATACAAGTGAGGGCTTGCTGTGTGGGGACTCAGGATTAGAGGAATACCTCATCTCTCTTTAGTAATAGCTCAGATGTTTGTATCATAGTATGTCATGATGTTGGAAATAGAAGAAATTTCAGGGACCACTTAGTCCAACTTCCCTTATTAATCAAAACAGGAAATGAAGGTGCAGAAAGGCCATGTGATTTGCCCAAGGTCACAGAGTAGACATAGGTAATGTGGATGGAGTGGCAGATGTGAGAGTTGCACCCGGATGTAGCCCCTCTGCCTTGAGTGTCTTACAAGTCTGCCACAGAGACAAATCTGAGCCTCTGACATAGCATATTCCTTAGAGGAGTCCAACTGGCCAGTGTGCAAAGTGCCTGCATTAGGCCCACCCTAGCAAGCCAGTGGTTGGAAGGACATCTACTCTGCTTGTGTGTTTGCCTTTCTTATTTGCAAATTTCAGCCAGAATCACTATTCAAGAGATCATAGTATCTCAGTAGACACCACTGTTCTGCCTGACCCACTGATATGAGTCCAAGTTCATAGTGAGGAAGAAAAAAGAATAAACTGATAACCATAGGACTCACTCTGCCTACCATCCAGAAGCAGCTGCCCTCAAAACATCTAGAATAACCATCTGAAGGCATTACTAAAGCATGAGCTCACAGGAACTCTCTGAAAATGTGGGTGCCATTCTTCAAGATGCACAGTACACATTAAGCGTCCTCAGAAGGCAGAACATATGGGTCTGAGAATTAAGGGGTAGAATAAAAGTTGCTCTATACACTATTAGTAGCCCTCTGAAGATTTTGTGCTTCTTGTTCCTGAAGCTCTGGCCTCTTAGAAAGATACTGGATCCCAAAGAAGATGACTTACAGGGAACACAGTCAAGTGCTATTGAAGGAGAGACTATCCTTCCTTCCTTGAGCAGGCAAGAAGGGAAATCACCATGCTGGCACCAGTGATTGATCCTGATCATGACTGGAGTGGGGCTTCAGTGATACTGCGGGATAGCGAGGAATGTGTGGAAGCTCAGGGAGCCCTTTGGCACCTGTTGCCATTCTCTTGCCTCTTAGAGCTCTACTTGGCTACATGCAGCAATGCCGAGATCAGAAGGGTATGACTTTCAAGGGTTCAGACCCTTTAAAAGTAAGGGTAGGAGCTTGGGAAACGGAGGCAGGAAGGTTGAAAGTTCAAGGACAGCCTTGGGTATGTAGCAAGATCCCATCTCAAAATGTAAAAAAAATACAAAAAGGATGGATGATGTAGCTCAGTGTGAACACCCTGTATTCAATCCTTATAACTGTTGTTATGGTTTAGATTTAGAAGGCACCCCAAAAGGCTCATGGGTCCAGAGGTGGGGATTTTGGAAGGTGATTGAATCACAGGGGTGCTATACGCCTGTGAATTCACAAAGGTTCAGAGCTGAATGCACTCTTTGGAGGTGAGCCTCGTTGAAAAGGCAGAAGAGATTGGAGCATGACCTGGGGGGGCATGACCTGGAAAGGTCTCTATCTCTCTCTCACACCTCTCTCTCTCTCTCTCTCTCTCTCTCTCCTCTCCCTTTCCTTCCTTCCTAGCTGCTATATCATGATAAGATTTCCTCCACTGTGCCCATACTGCCTTGGAGCCAAGCCAACTATGAATTAAATTCCCTAAAAACTGTGAGGCAAAATTAAGGTGTCTTCCTTTAAGTTGTGGGTGTTGGACACTGTGCCCAGCAGCAAAAAAATTTTCTAATACAAAAAAGATTGTGGTTTGGGTCACACTGCCTGGTGAAGCACCATGGCCTGCTGAGGTGACAGCAGAAGGTGAGATGGTGAAGGTAGAAAAGGAGAACCAGCTGTGGCCCTGAGAGAAGCTTCCAGCAATGTGGACCAGCTGCATCTTGGTCAGTGCACAGAGCAAATCTGTGCAGGAGAGGAAGATGATGGCTGTGAAAATTAATCCTCAAACCTTAGAGTGTGGGATCGCTGTCAACTGATGGTAGCATGTGCTGCCCTTCTGGACCTCCCAAAGCTTCTCTCGGCACACAACTCAGTACAGGAGTGACTCATGCAAGCCCTTCCTGCGTGACTAGGAGCTCCTCAGCTGGGTGACTGTGGCTTGGGAACTTCCCACTGGCAACACTTTCTTGGAACTGCACTGCAGTCTGGGACTCTTTCTGCCCCTTTCCCTTCCCTCCCTTCCCCTTCCCTTTCACTGGGCTCAGAACTACCTCACAGTAGGCTGACTGCTGCACAAACCCATTGACAGCTCATTCCTAGCGCTTACCTTCTCTAACTCTTCCTTTTCTCCTTTGCAGTAGTTTCCACTGTAAATCTCCTGCATATGAACTAGCACACTTCTCAGTGAGTCTTCTATCGCTGATGCTGAGTGTGAGATAGCTTCTGGAAGGCAATTCCTCTTTCCTCTCCCAAAATGTCTTAATTCTCCAAAACATAGATTTCTCCCCAAGGGCCTCTGAAGGTCCTTTTATTCCTCCGTGTTTCATATCACTACCAGTTCAGATTACTGCATCCAAAAACTTGAGTGAGAGTCCATTTTCAGTAGTTTACATGGTAATATTAGCTTTTTCAATTAAAGGTCTATCTAAAATTGTGCTTCACAGTCAATCCCTCATTAGTGAGGAACGTTCTAAGATGTAGCGACCTTTCCCATCCAGAAGCCATACACATGGCCATTCATCTTCCGGAGCCCTCTGTAGTTGAGTACTCATTACAGGTGTTCAGTTAATCCTCACAATCATTTCATGAGGGGTGTAGTATAATTGCTCTCTTTATATAGAGGAGAGAAAAAAGAGCAATATGTAAATACCTAGCTCATGAATCTGTAGTTAGTGAGTCCTTTAGAAGCAGGATTTAAACCAAGGAAATAAGGGGAAGAGAGGAAGGACATGAATGATACTTACAAGAAATTGGGTCAAGGAAGATCTTTCTTTATAATTGTAGAGACTGGAGTTTTTCCTTTCTTCCTCCAACACTGAATTTACTTTTATTAATTAATTGTTTCATTCATCTATATTTTTGTTCAATAACATGCATGTGTTGGAAAAATGATTTCCTATTTGTTTGCTTGCGTGCTTGTTTGATTGTTTGATACCAGCAAAACACCCAGTAAGCTGCAGAGGTCTTTGTGGTTCTTGGTCTTTTGTGCCTTGTTTACTCTTAGCTCTTTTGTGGTAATGTCTGAAGCACCACAGCTCCTGGACATTCTCATTTTGCACATGTACTAGCCACAACTGGAAGCCCCTGTCACCATGCACGTGCACGTGCACACACACAAGTCTGAGACAAATAGACAGTGTTCTTATGTGAATTGCTGGACACCATGTGACAGCCTTCTGGCGGTGCACCCTGGCAGTGCAGGGGTGGTGGTGGGACATTGGAACATTCCCAGGAAAGCGCTCCACTTCACAGCCTGGGGCCCTCCTGTGGTCCAGCACATAAGAAGAGAGTTATATGGAGTCTTAGAGATTTGTGCAGGTGGAGAAGAACAAAAGGACAGAAACAGCTGATCAGCTTTAAATGTCTAGGTGGCTAAATCAGGATTAACCTTTCTGGGTTTTGTGCTGATGGGATTTAGAAAGCCCTGCACATTGGTTGTCCAGCTTAGAGGTAGACTTTTTACTAAACAAGATTGGTACTGTTTCATAAAGATTAGCCTATATTTATACCACTAGTTAAAAAATAATGCCTCTGAACTGAAATCTGTATGTTAATTTTATGTTCAGTTTGAATTAACTAGATTGATGTTAGGATACGAATCTTTGTTAATTTATTTATAAATGTACATTACTGGGGAAGTTAAAACAACATAGACCTTTTTCCACCTCATGTTTTAATTTATCTATAGGTGATGTCATCTTTTTTCCATCAAGATAGTTAAGGATTTTATGACCTTTGTTGGCTCATTGTCTAAAATGCAGTAAGTGCTTATATATATATATATATATATATATATATATTATATTTTAGTGATGAGTTTCTACAAATCTCAGTGAACAAGAATGTCAGGGAAAGTAACATTTATAAAGTGTTACTGTATGCTGGACATGTCATTTTCAAAGTAACCAATTATTGTTAGTGTTTATAATTCTTGAATCCTATGTTAAAGTTTCAAAGTTAGAAGTTTCAAAGATTTTAAGTAACTTGCCTGCAGTAAGTGGCAGAGGCTGCCTTAGAATCACATGCCATGACTTCAGATCTAGTGCTTTATTCCCTTTATGTATTAATACCTTTATTCAAGAGGCTCCATGGAGAAGTGTAAAAGGCCACAAGTTCTGAAGGCAAACCCATGATCAAAAGGTATATCTGCTACTACTATAATTGTGTGATCCTTAGAAATAATTTAATCTATTTCCTGTTGTGTAGCGTAGAATGTTTCCCTGGCACTTTGTTAATGTTTAAATATTTTTTCTACTTTACAAAATATTAATGAACTTTGCTGTGAATAGAAGACATCTTGGTGCCCTGCTGGGAAATTAACCTTTCATGGAAGCCACAAAAATGGTGATCCGTCAGGAGGTTCTGAGTTACAGATGTGTTCTCTGTAACTTACACTTGCTTTGAGTGCGTTGCTGACTTTGAAACAGAACTATTTCACATACAATCCCAATTTCTCTATTATCTTGAATTACTGAAAGATCAGCCAACATCAGGTTTGTAATCTCATGATGACAGCTGGAATTGAGTAGTTATTGTCCTTTGGGAAATAGTTGCAAATGTGGTTTCATCTGAGGCTGCTCTTTACTCACCTTACTTTGCCTTTGTCACTTGTCTGATTTCTGTAGGCATTTAAATTGGTAACTTGTCTCAAGAAGTTCTGAAATGCATATTGCTATCCACGTAGCCATTCCTTCTGTAATTAACTCAGGCAGAGATAATGTTCAGTGCCCGAAGTTGTTCTAACAATTCCATAACATAGTGTAGGTAAAACATCCAGCACGCTGCCTGGTACACTAGCTCTTGTTGAGTAACAGCTTTTTGCTTGTTTGCTGTTTTGTCTCAGTCAGTCCATTGGATGTCCATGGTACAGGAATATATTTAGCATCCCATAGGAAAAAGTCTTTTATACACTTTAAAATAATACTCTGTTGAAATACATCTTAGAATGTTCAGATTTTGTTTTTCCACGTCTCGTCTTGTAATAGAGTTGTATATACTATTACATACAACTTTTCACAAACGGAGAAATATCATTTATATTGGGCTGATTGGATCTTGATTGATACCCACAAACTGTAGAAGATTGGGATTTGGTTAATAGCTTCATGTAAGGTAATCAGTTGAGGTCACTAACAAGTGTACATTTATTTAAGTTTTCTTTTCATTTAAGTGTTTCTGCTGGCAAAACTAGAAGGCTTGAGTCAAATACTGCAGTCAAATACTGCAGTATTAGAGTTTAGACATCTGGAGAGCAAAGTTATGGAATTAAATTTCAACTATAATTTAAAAAATGGAGTACATTGTGCTAACAGATTCTGCACCCATGCTGGGAGACTGTGCTGTACAGAGAACTTCTCTATCAGGAAGGTCTTTGGACTATTAACTGACCTACGCTTTGGAGGGGTCCACCTTGGACCCTTCAGATTCTTCTTTGTATGATAAAATGGTACAGCTAGAGTTTAGATCATCTGCAAATACTTTACTAGCTAATCTAAATGTTTAATGTAACAACTGTACATATTTTAGTAATTCCAGAATTAGTCTTGTCCTACAATAAGAAAACTATTTATAAGAAGAGTTGGTGAGTTCATAATTTGGTGCACATGCTTTTATTACTACTAAGAGTATTCTTTATTTTCTGAACTTTTTTGATGATTCTAGCTATCTCTTGCCCTTGGATAGTTCATAACCTTTCGTTTCCTAACATAGTTATTATTCTTATCATATTCCTTATAGATGCCTAAGTAATATGTGCCATTTGCTCTAAGAGCATTTGTGAATACATAACAAAGTCATTTTCTGAATTTTTAACATTGTCACTTGATCTTAGAGGCAAATCATGCTTATGATGTACTCTGAATCAAGTGATATAATTTCCATCACTGTCAATGCTGCCAAATGTGAAGAAAGAATACCATAGTGTGATAACTTGGGGTAGTAAACATTTGTATCTATTCAAATCACATGCACTCATCATCATGTGAAATATATTACATACAAAGCCTTATGGCCTTGTAACCTGAAGATCTATCCTGCTTCTTTCTTCCTCTTTGTCTTTCTGCTTTGAGTTTGGCATTTGTGCACGGATTACTATGAAAATGTCCATTAACACCTTGGGAATAGGACAAGCGGCTTGGGCATATGAAGGCGGATGACACTGATTTAGGTTAACAGCCTCTATGTCAATGTGAACATTCTGGGAAGATTAAAAATAATATTGTTTCATCATTCAAAACTTATCAGATATGTGATTATGTATTTTTGCAACAGTACCTTAAAAAGCTATTGACAGATACACAGTCAATTTTCAACATTAATCCCAAGTGACTAGGATGGGGGTGTTTATTAAGCTTTTACATATACAATTTTATGTTGTTTGATTTGTTATATCAGAAACTTAGTAGTATTAAATGCATATTTTATTTTCACATGAAACATAGTAATTACACATTTATAGGGTAAGGTGTGACATTTCTTTCTTTCTTTCTTTTTTTTTTTTGTCTTTTTGAGACAGGGTCTTGCTATGAAGTTCAGGATGACCTTAGACTAACTTTGTAGCCCAGGCTGGTCTCAGACTTGCAATGATCTGCCTGCCTCAGCCTCCCAAGTGCTGGGATTACAGGAATGTGCCACCACATCCAGCCAGTGTGACATTTTAATGCATGTGTATAATGTGTAATGATTGAGTGAGGAAAATAGGCATATCTGTCACCTCAGAAGTTTATGATTTCTTTATGTTGGAAATACAGAAAATTCTTTCTGCTAGCTACTTTGAAATAATTAATTGTATTCAGTCAAGTTCTATTATGATGTGAACAGTATTAGAAGTTATTCTTCCTATCTAATTGTACCCCTATTTTTACTGATAATATTCACCTCTGACTTTCCTGCAACCTTCTCAAGCTCTGGTGACCACTAATCTATTTTCTACTTCTATGAAGTCAACTTTTTAGCTCCCATATAAAAGTGAAAACTCATCTTTCTGTGTCTAACTTACTTCACTTAAAATCCTTTAGTTTCATCTATTTTTACCAATGTACAAATGAGAGAAATTCATTCTTTTTATGACTAAATATATTCCATTGTACATTTATTACACATTTCTTTATTCATTCATTCATTCATCAGTAGATATCTAGGGTATTTAATACCATGATTCTTATGAATAGTGCTGTGATAAAAGTGTGTATACTGCTCAGCCTGAGTCAAAGCTTGGGGCCTGTAAGGACTCTCCTGCACAGCTTTGAGGCCGTGATTCTGCTGTAAGTGCAGGGGCACAATAGGGCACAGTTGCGCAACCATGACTTAGCACAGGACAACTATGCATGCACCAGTAAAGTTAGCATGTAAGAATGTAAATAGGTGATAACAACATGAATAAGAATTATACAGGTGGTTCTTGTGGTTTGCTCTGCTCCATGATGCCTGCTGATGTCTTGTACATGTGTGTTCTTTAAGAGGGGGACTTTTTGGCCCTGAAGCAAGGCCAGCAGATTGCTGTAGCTGCTGGCTTCAAACAGGAGCCTAAAGAGAATTCTTTCTGTGGTCTGATGGCCATTTCAGAACTTCTGAAAGGGAATGGTCACTTCATCAGAAAGAAATAGCAGGTGAGTATGGCAGACTTTAGGGGGCCTGCAGGGGAGAGACACTGGCGCCTCGGGACCTGTACTGTGCAGTTGACTGGGGGTGCGAGGAGAACAAGAAGCTCATTCCCTCTCTGGGGGGGGCAGCTGAGAGTGTGGCAGACTTTCGGCAGCCTGAAGGAGAGAGACCCTGGTGTGTTGGGACCTGCACCATGCGGTTGACTCGGTGGTGCCAGGAGAACAAGGAGCTCCAGCCCTCTCTGGGGGGGTGGCTGAGAGTGTGGCAGACTTTTGGCAGCCTGAAGGAGAGAGACCCTGGTGCATCGGGACCTTCACTGTGTGGTTGACTCCTGGGAGTGCCGGGAGAACAAGGAGTTCCTTCCCTCTCTGGGGTGTGGCTGTGATCCTGCTGGTGGGCAGGCTGAGAATCAGACATCTCATGTCATCCTGTCCCATGCTCCCCCCCCTTAGCAAGTGGGAGCCAGTTGACTACACATCTTGTGAAAAAATTGGCTATGGTATTTAGTATGAGCTCCCCATATGCACAGATATGGACATTTGGAAGAAAGCAAGAGACAATATGACAGATAGTGAAGATCTTTGGTTGTATAGCTTTGAAATTTATGCTTTCTTAAGTCCCATTCTGTTCTGTTTTGTTGTGTTTAATTTTACCCCCCTTAAAATAAAATTAAAAAATATATATATATATAAAGAGGGGAAAAGAAACTGCTCTAAAGGATATGTTTAAGTGTGTAAGATGGATGACCACATTACTGTTTTTGTTAGATTGTTGAGCAGAACTGTTAATAGTCTCACTGTTTGAATGTATACTTTGTGTGCTTTAATTTTGTAACTTGAACAACTATTTCCAATGATGACAGTATGTAATTTATCAAGTGGCGATTTCTTAGTGTTTTTGTTTTTGTTTTGTTGTTGTTCCTGTGGTTCTTTTATATTTTGCCTTTGGAATTCTGTATTGATGCTACCCTTTTTCTGTTTTGTTTGGTTGTTTTCTTTTTTGTTTTTTCTCTTTAAATAAAATTTTAAAAAATATTAAAAAGGGGGGGGACTTTACCTGCAAAACCCTCCTGTAGCCCCCTGAGCAGGCCAACATGTGTGAATGCACTTGCTTTTTTTTTTTTTTTTTTTTTTTTTTTTTTTTTTTTTTTTTTTTGGATACACATCCAGTAACGGAATTTCTGGATCATATGGCATTTCTATTTCTAGATTTTATATTATTTACATAATATGTCTACTAATGTAATGTCCACCAGCAGTGCATTAATGTTCCACTTTCTCTGCATCCTTACAAATAGACATATAGTACTTTTAAAAAAACTAATGAAATGAGTTGAAAGGCAAAAACATAATGCTATAAAGAAAAAAAATCAGTGTCTTCGAGATTCAATATGTATACAATTGACTTGTGGTTCCTGTTTAGCTACTTGTTCCGACTCAGCAGGCCTGAGTTGAGATAATCTCTCAGACCTCCATGTGTCACATTCTCAGGAGCAAGGAATTAAACCTGAAAGTAGGTAACAGTACTTGGTCCTCATAATTAAAAGCAAGAAATAATGTTATTTTTGAAAAATCTGTGTCAGTTCCTCCTTTTAAAAAGATCCTAGCTTTTTTTGTTTTTCTTTTTTTTTTTTTGGTACCAGAGATTGAACTCATGACCTCACACTGCCAGGCAGCCACTTAAGCCACTGAGCTACATTGCCAGCCCAGGTTCTAGTAATTTTGTCAAATGTAGCTTAAATGTAAAATACTTCATCAAATCAGACTAGAGAAATGGTTTTCTGGGCAGTTGATTCCAGCAGCACAGCTCTAGCAGAGAAAGTATCCCGTAGAAACAATTACATTTAAATCAATCAAATGTGCATTTACCATAAAACATTTGCTTTACAAGAACTGGGTTCAGACTGTGTTAGCTAAGAATGTGTTTTCTTGTCCTAACAATGAGATTTAAAAGTCACCCGTGCCTGTAGAATGTGGTACTATGTGTAGGAAAACAGGGGCCAGGACGCCAACACGGACTAAGTCCAAAGGGCAGGCAAAGAAGTCTGGGATCGCCCAGGTGCAAAATGGGCTCAATTTACAGCCCCAGTTGAAGGGCACAGGCTTCCTCTTTAGATGAAGTCATTGTTTCTAGAAGGTGACTCCTGTGTGCTTGAGAGAGGCTTAGTGTTTTTCTAGCTTGAGGCTTCATGCAGCTGAAGCGGGATTAACTGCTGATTAGCCAAGACTTGCTGACGAGGATCAGCTCTGTTTAGCAAAATCTTATTCCCCCATCACATCCTCATATTCAATTACTCCAATGAAACAGTATTTGGGTTGTGCCTGCCAGATGGCCAGCCTTCTTTTCTCTAGAAGAACTGTTCATTAAAGTAGATCAGGGAGAAAAATACTTGGTAGGAAATGTATAAATAAATGAATATCTTATTATATCTTCATGCTATTCTTTGAAGATCTCATACAGGAAATAGAAAAGTACACAAATACTATTCAGCCTGAATTCTTACTGCCTTCCAAGCAGAATAGGCAGACAGTATGCCAGACTGCCAGCATCTTTTGATACCACACCACAAACACAGCTTGTGGCATATGAAATTCTTGATTTATTTGCAGTATGAACTTGATGGTGATATCTTGTCCATTGTCATAATTCAAATGGTTAGCTTTTAAAAAGTATTATTCTCATTTGATTTGTGAATGTATATTTTGTTTTCACATGAGTTCATTTAAGGACCTCTATTTTCCCCCAGTGGAAGATCAAATGTAATTTGTGTGAAATCCAGTGAGAGAAGAACTATGACACAGGCTAGATTTTAATTTTTTTTTCAGAATTTTGTTTATGGAACATATTACGTTGAAGCTTCTCATTATTTGATGGGTTATGGATGAGCAGTGTTTTCCAGGTTTTTATTTGTCCCAATCAATGGCTTAGAATAATTGGAGGACATGAAAGATTCCTATTTATTTGGAAGCAGAAATAAGAAAAATAAAAGAAAAATGAAGTGCTCAGGGAGGAAAAGGTGCTTTGAAGGAAAAAGATGATAATGCCCTGCAAGAACCAGAGGGTAGTGACTCCACAATCAGTATTGTCTTTTTCTGTCTGCTTCCTGGGTGACCCAGGTGGGCCCACTTCACCTCATGCTACAAGACTGGCATCAGAGGCCACACTCATCATGCTGTTCTCATAGCAGAAGATGGGTACCTGGTGTAGGGCTTGGCTTTGCACTTGTGGTTGGTAAATTTCCTTGATTGGTAGGTGTGCTCAATGGTTCTGGTCCTGTTACTATGCACATTACCATGCCAAGGCCTCATGCTACATACAGTCTTACCATATACAATTAAAATATATTAAGTTCCTGGTTACATGGGATGTATTTTTTGCATTTTCAATTAGCTACAGTGAAATCCTGACATTAGGTCTGTGCACAGTGATGGTAAGTACATCAATATATGACCATCTGCAAATTAATTCTCACTGCAAAAATCAGTGAATTTAGTGGTGTTTGAATTTTCTTTGAGTAAAGAATTATAACTGATCAGATTTACTGATTCCATTTTCTGATTTACAATTTTAAATTATGTACAAGTATTTAGGGTTGTAGAACATTGAGGAATCGGACTAGAGATACACATATGATCCCCAAAGGAAACAAAATTTCCCACAGACAATAAAATCAGCTCTGGAGGTGGAAAGACTTGGGTTTAAATCTCATTCTACCACTCATTATCTCTGTGATCTTGAGTGAGCTGTTTAACTGAATTTTCTCACCTCTAAAATGATGATTTAAATAGTAGCTAACACCATGGAGAATTAATTAGGTAGGAGATACAGTTGTAAATATTTACATGGATTATCTCAATTATTACCAATAATTTACATAGTTGTTGTAGGGTGGGACTGAGGGATGCATATCAAATAACCTGTGGATGTTAGCAGCTGCCAATTTTTGTGATTATATTTGTTGCTTTTATCATCACCATTACTTAAATGAGGCAGGTTTGGAGGTCAGGGATTCCTGGGTCCTCAATGAACAAATCTCTCACTACTGTACTTGTTTCTACTCCAGAAGACCAAGAGTATTTACTAGAGTGAGGCCTTGACCTATTTTGCATTTTTAAAGTGTGGTAAAGACAGGAATAGTTTGTAAATTCTGTTTGGCATTGTGAGCATGTATTTACCAATTTGAGAAACCCAAGGTTGCCAGCTGCATGAACATTATACAATTGTACATTAACCTCTTTCTACTGTTTTTTACTTTAAAGAGAAAATAAAAACAATTAAAAACAATGATACAGGATTTCAAAACAAGATAATAGGAAATTAACAATGGTTAATATCTTACATAATTTTATCTGCAAAGTAGTTGTTGAGTTTACAAGATATAGGCATGCATAATTTATCAAATAATATAAGCACAAAATGTTTTTTTCAATGAACTAAAAGAAATCCATAGTATAACTATCTTAGCTATCTTTTGTGTATATATATATTTTTCCTTTCCCCTTCCTTTTCTTCTTTCACTCAACCCAGTTATCTCACCTTCCTACACATTTTACCTTTGTTTTGCTATAGTGCATCTTTAGTTCTCTAAAATTAAAGTAGAAAATATTAGCACATGGATGATCTGTCTTCCTTTTGTAGCAGGAAAAAGGACTCATCACTCTTGAAAATGTATGTGTGCAATTTAAAAAAATTTTAAAACAAATTTATTAGTACATGTTTTCAGTACAATATAATGACTACATTCATTGTGGGGAGAAGGTATATGTACATAGTATCTCAGTTCTTTTTATTTCTGCTTCCCCTTTAGTTCTCTTCCATGTAGCTCAAAGGGATAAGCTAAATCTAATTTAGGATATGGAAAGTAGGGCTTGTGGCTTCCTCCCTTCCTTACCATCTTCTCCTGTAGTAAGGTACCTTGAAAATTATCCCATTAAAGATTGTCCTTCCTTATTGCTGACCTGATAAACTAAGGGTCAAGAGGACTTTAACTGTACATATGTGTGCGCACATATGTACGCAGGTACACACACACACACATGCCCCACACCACTTAGGTTTTTTTTTGTTGTTTTTTACTGGGGATTGAACTCAAGATCTTGCGCTTGCCAGACAGGCATTTATGCTGCTGAGCTAAATCCTCAGTTCACCACTTAGTTTTTAAAACGATGAATTATTGTTGAAATATTTTAAATGTTACCTTAAATGGAAACCACACATGATAGAAAGGGAAAATGATCAACAGGGTCTTTCATATTTATGTTCAAAGTTATTGTATTCTGGGTAGCAGAAAAAAAATAAAAGATAATGAGAAACTTAAAAAGAGTCCTTTTTAATTACTTATTTTAAAATCTTTTTACTATTTTTTTTAAAAAAACAATATAATCATGCTGAAAGTGTTTCCAGATTTCATTTTGTAATTACTCTTATGTTTCATTTACTATCATTCTGTCATCCTCATTTAAAAAGTTCTAAATAGTTGCAACTAAAAAGTTGCAACTATTCTTCAAATGGAGTTATGGAATTAAAAGCCCATTTACTTATTTATTTTGGTACTGGGGATCAAACTCACAACTGCTTGCTTGCTGGGCAGGCTCTAATGCTGCTGAGCTAAACCCCAACAAAGTTCTTTTATCTTGATTGAAGCAATAATAAATTAACCTATATTTCTTTGGCAAGGGATTTCTTATGTCCAATTGAGTTCCATTTGCTGCCCATTAAAATAATGGTTTTCCTCAGGTGCCTCTAGAGGGACTTTGCTCATCTGTCTTCTCATTCCTGCCTTCATTCCTGTTCATCCATTTTTGATGTGTACATCATTTTTCTATAGATGATTTCTCCGGGTGTCTTTTTCTTCTGAGTTTCAGTGTCATGTCTCCCTTTTCTGGATACTTTGGTGGTCCTCCCTTCAACTTGGTACATTTAAACTTAAGGTCATGTTCCACCTTGGATTTCCATATTTCTTTTCAATGTACTTTCAGTCTTGCTGTAATTCATGCCTTCAGTTTCTATGTCTTTCTTTCCTTTCCATCCCTGATATACATCACTCAGGGCTTTATCCTGCTGACACTTCTACTCCACATCTTTCTCCTCTTCTTATTTGTCATTTCCTACACCATTCCCCAGACCTTGATCCTACTCTTCTCATGCCTGCGTGATAGCAAAGATTGCTTAAATTGTCTCCCATTTACCCTTGCTCACTATTTTCCATCAGGGTAATCTGTACCTTAAGCATGGAACTGTGCTTTGCAACCTTTGTATTCCCAGAAGAGACACTTCCACAACATAGCATTCAAATCTTGTGTTTGCAAAAGGACAGAAGGTCATTTTTGACATTTACCATATGTCTCCGGTTAGAAATATGAAACTAAACATTGCGTGGGTTTCATAAAGAAATGACAAGTAGACCAGTTAAATTCTGTGATTACTGATTATTCTGTTGACTAGGAAGGTCTCTTTTGTTTCAGTTTCTAAATTTCTCTGCTCTAAACTTACATGATTCTGGTAGAACAAGCAGAGTTTACATGTATAGCACAGTGTGGAAAAAACGTATTGTTGAGGCTGATGCACAGTCTTTTTCTTTGAGAAATGCAGTATTAAAAATGAACAAGTACGTCTTCGGTCTTGATTTTTTCTACTTAAAGATTTTAATATGCAGTTGTAAACCCAACTGTGAAAAGAAGGTATAAACTTATGAAATTTAATTTTAAGTATTGAAATTAAAAATAAAATCATTCTACCAAATGGACTTTTAAAGAAATTGGAGCAGAACTGTCTGCAATTGACCAACAGTGGTTCTTAGTCCTATTAGGATACAAATCGTTTATTCTGAAGAAACATACACATACACACACACACACACACACACACACCTCTTAACCAATTTTTCTTCAGTGAGAAAACCTGGGAAAAAAGATACGTGTATAATCTTGAAAAACATTTTTCCATGGCATCTATGCTCTGGATGGAAAATACTATAGTTCTGCTATGCCACTTATAGATGAACTTATTGTAAGATTTTCATTTTATTTATTAGCAAAGCGAAACAATAAACTCTATCGTCACCACACCAAACTCAACAAAGAAACCCAATGTTTTTCTTATACTGGTTTACATTCCATGTTTTCGTGAGTTGCTTGGACTGATAAAATCAGTGCCCTTCTTTTTTAGCCTACTGCTCTCCTTTACTTCATTGGTAATTGTTTAAGGGTACAAAATGAATTTATTTATTTTTGTTGAATATAACAGACAAATAAAATTATACATTCAAGGTATACAACATCATGTTGTGAAATGATTACTACAATCAAGCTAATTTACATATTCATTACCT
This sequence comes from Dolichotis patagonum, assembly GCA_004027295.1. Taxonomy (NCBI): domain Eukaryota; kingdom Metazoa; phylum Chordata; class Mammalia; order Rodentia; family Caviidae; genus Dolichotis; species Dolichotis patagonum. The sequence continues at coordinate 146,518 of PVJX010001323.1, forward strand.
TCCATGCTTAGAGCAGTTTTTAATTTCCTCTGCTTAGAGTCATCTTAAAATAGCACAAGTCAAAAAATGCTCTTCGACAAAAAGAAAAATATGCTTGATATCTCCCAAAGACAGATTATCACAGTTTGGTGATAGGCAATTTAATGATATCTTTATACAGTAAGATCTCTTGAAAATAAAATTTGGCAGTACCATATTTACTGTTTTATAACCTATTTCACTGTTCAGAGTGTCTGCACATATTTTTCATTGTGAAAGGAGCCTTGTGAAGGTTACTGAATATATATTTTCAATGATCATTTTTTCTTTATTTTTACATTGCATGGAATTTTTAATTGCCTCTTATCTTGAAGCTAAATGAATCAAGGAGAGTAGCTCACTCCAAAAAGGTAAATTTATATGCTATATGGTTAATATCATCTGAGTAGATTCTCAAGAAATCCAGGCCATCTTAGTGACCTGAAACTACATTCAAGAGTAGTAGGCACATTTATTTTCTATCCAAGACACTGCATTTTTGTTTGTACCCCAATTCTACACCAGATACAATTTTCACTCATGTTACCAATGACTTTCTAAATTGTTAAATGCAGTGGATATCTTACATGATTAACTATTGGTAGCAACTATTCCTTCTTTTTGAAAAGTTTACTTCATAGTTTCATGTTCTTGTTCTTTGACTCTTTCCATCCCCTCCAACTGTTCTTTCCCAGTCTTGTTTGATGGTTTCTACTCTTTCTGCGCAGTGTTTTTTGGGACTATATGCTCGATCGTATGCACCTTCCTGGTCTTAGTCTACGTTCCTCCTCTAGACAATTGCATTTGTATCATGGCTTCAATACTCATTATTTATAGATGGAATTTGAGTGTATAGAAAATATAACCTAGGTATTAATTTTGTTTTGCATGCTTTAATTAAACATGTTGGGGAGGGGAAGCAATCAGCCCTGAGCATATTTTAAGTCTTAAGTAATCTGGATATTGGAAATTAACTCTGATTCAAATCTAATTGAGGAGCAAGGTTGAGCAAATTTCTGCTCTCTCCATTTGCAAGAAATGTTAAGACATTGCAGGGCATATTTGTGGAAAACAGCTGATATGATTTCTTCTTTTATCCATCTTTGATTAATTATACTAATGGCTGGGGCTCCAGGAAGTAAGTAACTGCTCTTCAGCATGACTTAAAATCTTACTCTAAGAACTAGTTTCGAATTGCTAGGCAGAAGCAAAATATGGATAATGATATCTATTTCTATTTGTAGAAAAGGTATTTATGCAAATAGAGAAGAAAAATTCATTGAGTGGTCATGGGAATTGATTCTAAGTGTAGGAGAGATGGCTTTTAATTAAAGACTTTAGAAATAGAATTTAAATCAGTGTAATTCAAGTGTTTGTAGCTGATATATTTTAGTGGGTATACCAGTATTTTGAAGTACTGTCCTCGTTAATTGATACATTGTAGTGTTCCTCCTGTTGTTTTTTCCCCCATTGGAACTGTAGAATGTATGAGTTTATTTCTTTTTCTTTATTTTTAAAAATGCAAATTAAAACAGCATTGAGAGGCCATCTCACTCCAGAAAGAAGGGCTGTCATCAAGAAATCTTTTAATAACAAATGTTGTTGAGGATGCGGGGGAAAAAGAAACACTCCTCCACTGTTGGTGGGAGTTCAGACTGGTGCGATCACTATGGAAATCAGTGTGGAGATTCCTCAAAAAACCAGGATTGGAAGTTCTATTCAATCCAGCTATTCCCCTACTGGGTATTTGCCCAGGAAAATTGAAAATGTCATGTCACAGTGATACACGTGCACCCATGTTTATAGCAGCACAATTTGCAATAACTAAATCTTGGAAACTACCAAAATGCCCATCAGCCATAGAATGGATGAAAAAGATGTGGTATTTTTATATAATGGAATATTACTCAGCTATAAAAAGGTGATCTTCAGGCTTTTATAGGTAAATGGAGGCAACTTGAGACTATCCTCATAAATGAAATAAATCAGACTTACGTTTGTAAATATTGTATTGTCTCTCTAGTGTAAAAGATAATAATAATAAAAAACTGGAAGAGTAATAAGGTCCAAAATGTGCAATAGATTTTGTGATAATGAAAGGGAAAGAAAGTGCTCAAAAGTGCAGAAGTACTGGGATATGGGAAAGGAAAAGAGGAAGAAAGGAAAAGATTATATGTATGTTGGTAAATATATATAAATTTATGTATGTGTATGTACGCTAGGTAGATAACTATACTACTAATCCCTCTCAGTTCATCAAAAAGAACTGTTTGTGCTGTCATTGTTTGATTGATCACTTTGTATATAAATTTTGTAACCTGAGAAATTAGTTTTGAGATAACAATGTGTACTATATTAACCAGTGTTAATTTTCTACATTTTTTCTTTTTTGAAATTCTGTATTATTTCTATCCCTTTTTTCTGTTTTGTTTTTTTAAATTTTATTTTAAAAAGCAAAACAGAAAAAGGGATAGATAATAGAATTTCAAAAAGACAGTAAGAAATCAATACTAGTTAATATATTGCATATTGTTATCTTAGAAGTAGTTGTTAAGGTTACAAGATCTAGGGGTAAAAATGATCAAATAATCAAACAATGATAGCATAGTTTATACCTCCCTTGCTATATTTCCCTTTCTCCAATGCAACTGGCATGTGAAATTTTTGGCAAGTTAGTCAAAGTGGAAATATTAATGTGTGAAAAATAGTAACATTGTTCTTTAGATGAAAACTTCTGGTGTGCTGTTGTGACTTTTCTCCTTATGTTGATGACACACAACAAGCCAGGAGATGTATGTACATTGATTCCATGATTTTTGTTGTTGGAGTTGTTTTGTTTTTTTGTTGTGGAGACTCTCCTTCCATGATGACTGGTGAATGCTATTACTCCAGGACTCTCCTTGTGGTTTGAAATCATGAACTTATACAGTAAGCTTTGCAACTTTCTGTTAGTATAGTTTTGTTACTGCTTTTCCCTTAAAAGGCAAACTAGGATTCTTTTATAGGCTACTCTGGAAATCTAGGTACAATAACTAACATTGTTTTAAAAGGAAAATTTTGCTAACTTTCAAATTTAAGTTTATGAATTAAATTTTAGAATACAAATCCTTTGAAATCTGTGGATTGTTAAAAGAGGTAGAGGTCTGTATTCAGTTTGTATGGAAAACTCATTACAGGCAAGGTGTATCAGGAGGAAACAAAATATCTACCCGTGGAAACATGCACTCTTATCAAGGAACTTAAAACTTTCTGAAAACCTTAATAAGATAACAATGTATGTCTGAGTGCTAAATGGGTGGTACTTTTTAAACAAATGGGAAAGTTACATTTTTAGAGTAGTTTCATGTAACAGTTGGGCATTTATTATTTCGAATTCTGTAGAGGCTGGTGGGAAAATACCTTGCAATTGTTAGCACTGATTCCCACAACAATTGGAGTCCTCTTCATGCCTTTCAATAAAGATCTTTAAGTATCTTCCTTTGTGAATACACAAGGGAAGGACTGAGTATCCAAGTCAAGTTTAGCTCTCTCATCTTTCCTGACACTCATCCCTCTAGTAGCAGTCAACATTCATTATCTTTGCCTTTTTTTTCTCCCAAGAAATTCTATATTTGGTTTAGACATCTACTCTCTTCCTGAATGGCATTTCTTTGGGAAAGGTTGTTCTACCACCAGTCTTAGAACGTAGATTCTGGTTGGTTTACTCAGTGGTGGCAAATCCAATTTGCTAACCTGTGATTGATTTACACATTGGTTTGTGTTATATATTTGGACCAAAGCTATGTCAATAAAATTATTCTGTGGTATTAGAAAAAGTTTTCTCATTCTTACAGAAAGACAGGAGAAAAATATTTCTTTCTCTCTAAGAATATTGTCATCTTTTGAGTGATCCTTTTGACTAGGGGTGGGCCAATGTGTGGACAAAGAGCAGAGCTTAGAGAATTCCAGATGGATTAGGGTTCAGACTTTTTTTTTTTTTTGGTAAATATCCAGGTAATAAATGTTTTAAGTTCTGTGAGTCAAATGATCATATCACAACTACTCTTTTCTCCTTTGGCAGCCCAAAAGCAGTCAAAGGTAATATATGAATGGCATTATCTGTGCTTCAGTAAAATTTTATTCACAAAAAGACAGCAGATTGTTTGATCTGCAGGCTATTCTTGCTGAGTCCTGAAGGAGAACTCAGCTTGGTATGTGTTTAGAGTGCCAGTATATTTTTATTTCTTTATATGCAGCCACATACCATCTCTAGTTTTTTAAGGCAAGTGCATCTGTGGTTTTTGTTACTTGAAGCCAGAACATCTTCCAAATCCTCATTTTGAACATTAAGATCCATCTCTTGTACTGTGAGTGGTGCTCGTGTTGCAAAAGAAAGCTCTGAGAACTGTGTCATTGTCTTTCTTATTTAATTTACCTAAGCTTCTAATGACTCAAGTCTTAGAACTGATCAGCTGCAAGCAGAACCCTAGGTTGGTAGAAGATTAGTTATTTTGGAGCAAAGGAAGCCTTAGGGAATCCCTAAATGTCACAGTATTCCAAGAAGCTTATCTCTCTCATACAGCTGGGCAGAACATGCTTTGCTGGTTCCTTTGGTTGGTATTTTGAAGATTGCTACTGTCCTGAATGTATCTGTTCTTCACCCTTCTGATGAATCTCCTAGATATGACACCCCACCCCCATCAGTGATGACACTGATATCACCCCCATCAGTGTTTTTTCTACACAGGAGATCTGAAAAAGTGAATGCAAATGATAGAAATGGAGCAAATGCTTTTATGTGAGAGGGTACTAGCGATCCCTTGTAAGACGCATCATTAACATGCTGTGTGATTAAGTTCTTTGCTCTGGCTATTTAGTTTTCATGAACACAGTGTATTCCAGAAGGTTATAAAATAGTGTTAGTGTCTACTTGTATCATTCTTTTATATATAAGTTTTCAGGTTTTATCATGCCCTTAATGGTAATGTGACTTACAAAGTTATAGCCAGCAGGTTCTGTGAGAATAGACAGGATAATCAGAAAAGAAATTCTTTGAAAATGGCCAGTATATCTTACCACAGCTGTCTAGGAGGCCCAATAAGAGTCAACACACATTGCAGCATATGTACTTGTGCAGTGAAATTTAGAATTATTTTTTATTTTATCTAAAACCTTATTGTTGATTTCTTTGCTTCTTCCTCCTACAAACTTTTACATTTCTGAATTGACCAAATAGAACTGATAATATTAGTCGAACGTGACTCAGAAATACAGAAACGAAAACCAAACTTCAGGTGCTATCCAATACTTGCTACCATATTTAAATCTGTCTTGAAATCAATTTGATAAACATAACAATAAATTTGAATTTGTCCTGCCACTATATTACTCTGTTTTTAGGATCATTGATAGTGCCTAAGCTTATCTAGGTTTTTTTTTTTTTAACCTAAACCTATCTTTTCTTCTCTAGCGGTTCTGATATATGCTACTATCTGAATTGTTATGAATCACTGGTCTGATTTTTTTTTCATGTTTTTATTTGAAAACCTTTAGTGATAATTTCCTACCTTCAAATCAAAGTTCTGATCTTTAGTAGAGTAGCTGAAGCCCGTTACATTATGTTTCATTCAACCCTGATTTGGGGCCATTAATTTTTTCCTTCTGTGTCCCACCCTGCCCCACCTATTACCTGTATGTGCACCTTTCCATTAAATAATTCCTGGAATACACCACCCCTATTGTTTGATCATGTTTTTGTTTGTTTTTCCTGTGTGCACACCACTTTCTCTTCTCAGGCTGATAAAATCTTAACCTATTCCACAAGTCCTAGTTCAAACATGAGCTCCTCTCCAAGAGTTTTCCAACCACTGCCTTGGCAAGGTTAATAACCCAGTTTTTCCTCACCAGGATATTTCTGATCCTTACAGAGTTAACACTTAGAAATTGTATTTTGCAAATACTACACAATAAATATGTGACTTTTAAGAACTTAAAGGCTACAGCATTTGGTTTGCACAAAATCAGACTAGACTGTTACCATAGTTTCATATATATGGCAGTTGTAAAGAGATTTAAGACTTGCCAAAATCATGCAGTAGATTCTCTAATTATTTAAGAAAAGGTCAGATTGGGACAAAGACAATGTCATGTGTTTTTCCTCTGTTGGAGCAGGGTCCCAAAGAGGACAAGATGACTCTGAGGTTGATACACTCAACATCTCTGTTTCTGATGGGAAACAAATGGAGATCGCACGTATCTATAGTCCTTGACCTAACGTTGGGTAACTTTCAAGAATCAGTAACTATATCTGGTCACTTTTATGTTTATCATATAATTTAGGAGAAAAGCACAAAACTAAATTTCTAAGAGGATTTTTTTTTCCTAGAACATGAAAATTGTTGGATGTATCACTGTTAACATTTTTTTCTTTTAAAGAACTGTTCCATTTTAAATATAATCATATACTTCAAACAAAACACTTGGTCTAAATTAGTTTTCTTCAGAGCATATCTGGTTTTGTGTAAGAAGCTGAAGAAACATATTATTTGAAGTCACACACAAATATTTGGCTTTAATTTTAACTGTTTTGGACCCAAAAGGAAAAGACAAGAGTCTTTGTGTTTTCTAAAAAGAACAATACTTCATGGCTGACAGTTGTGACAGGGTGAACTAAAGTGAGTCGATGTTAATTCTTCGGTAATGCCTTTTGGAAATCCCAACAGATTAGACTCCTCAGAATAGTGGGATAAAAATTCCAATAATCAATCAAACCATCATCATGAATGAAAATGCACTCAAGGAAGCTGTCATTGACAATTAACTGATAATGATCTTATAGGAAAAATTAGAGTGGCATGAAAAGCACCTGTTGTCAAAATGAGCTTTTCAAAAAGCAGAAGTGGTTTCATCACCCCAACTTGAAGCAGTTATCATTAGGCCAATTTAAAGCAAGTTAATAGTGTTTGAAATTAATATATGATATATTTGTATCCGGAGCACTATTGTGAAGACAGATAATTTTCCCTGCTGGGAATTGAATGTGTTCTATCAGATGACAATGATACTCTTCCTACATTGCATTCTGCCAGCTGGGACACAGATGTGAGAACTCTAGGAGCAGGACACTCCCTTAAAGCCAGGCCCTAGGAGCAAGGCAGCTGCTTGAAGGTGGCCCCTAGCAGCGGGCATTTTCTTGAGGGTGGCCTGTTGCTAAGGCAAAGGCCCGTTCTTTGCAACTGTATAGCTGTCATTTACTTCAGTTTCCAGAGATAAATACCTCAGCTTGCAACCTCTCAGTAACCTTCTCCTTCTCTCTAGCCTTTCTGGTTTCTTGTCACTGTATTCCTAGACCATTGTATTGTTACGGATGCCTAACCCCCCCCCCAAAAAAAAAAAGAAAACAAAGCAAAACAGACAAACAAACCAAAAAAAACCCCCAAAACCCTGAAAAGAAATACAATAAAGGGGAAAGAGAATGGCATTGAAGAAGCATACAGATGGACTAAAGATCAGTCTTTATAACATTGTTTATGATTGTAAACAACAGACTTACCTCTAGAATTAGGGAAAATTAGAGGTGTAATTCTACATTTTTCAAATAGGCTCCTGCAAGGTATCCTCTTCTGAGGACACATTGTCACTGGTTCAGCTTATCCCATTTATACCGAAAATCACAATTTGGGCATTCTGAAAATGGAGCACTAGGCATTGAAAGGCTGAGATGGTTTTGTGGCTGAAAGCTGGCGATGACTGTGTCTGTGTCAATTTGAGTGACCCACAGAACCTTGGCAGGGTTTGATACTGCGCCCTTATCTTTGGCCCCACACCTTCCCATACAAAACACAAAGTTAGGTTAGCCATCGCAGAATGGGGTGGGTATGGTAACTCTTCTTACCAAATTCTCAAAGAACCATCTGATTTACTGTATGGAGATTCAAGGGCAGGTGGAGCCGAGAGAAATTACTCTCTGGGTCAGTGGAGCTGGCCATTCACTAGCACATTTCTACAGAGTTGAGCAAGCTTTACAGGTAAGTGGGGGCTACTTACTATTACACATTTATCCACTTGATCTTTTCTTTATTACAGTACTGGCTCCCTGAAAGGATCATCAACCCACGGCCATGTTGTGTCAGTTATATTCTAAAGGGAAATCGTGTTCCTAAATAGGAAAAATGTGGACCTCCACAAGGAAAGGATGAATCCAAGTCGTGACCTTGGGCATCTTTCTTTTTTTAATCTTTCAGGGCCTCAGTTTCTGCATCTGCAAAACTGATATCAACTGAAATCGTAGAATTTCTCCCACAGGGTGTTTGTGAGAACTAAGTAGTCCAATCACTTTTTCTTGGAACAGTGCAGGGTGAGTAGTAAACACTTAGATAGTAAATGATAAATAATATAGTAAACAATAAGTACAAACTGTCATTGTGATTGTTAGTTTCTGCATCTGCTGCTTTTCTCCATCAACTGTTAATTCTTGATTGGTCTTTGAAGCAATTCTAATTGAAATTCCTACACCCAGGATCTTAGCCAGATCACCTTTCATTCTGTTTCCAGGTTAATGGAGCACATATCTGAGACTTATGGTCCTGTTTTAAAAGATTGAATTTGGAAAATAAAGAGTTTAACATCTTTATTTGGTGCTGAAAATAGCACTATTTTTCCTTTTGTCATTTACTACTACTGCCCTGTGGACCCTTTCAACCCAGCACAAACACACTTTTTACTCAGTTCACCAAATTCTGCAACCTTTCCATCTCCTTGCTCTGCTCAGAGTGAATTGTCTGCCTGTGTCACCTTTCTTCCACTCTTCCCTGTTTGGCCAGATTTACTTTTTTGAAGATTAGTTCTCAAGGTGTGGTCCTTGGAGACTTCTTTAACCATATAATATGCCTTCTTTTTACCTTGCACAGATAAGATGTGTTATCTGTACAACTCTTTACTTTTTGCTATATATTTTAGTTATTTAAACACCTTTATTATTCAGTAAGTCAGACTGAGTTTATACTTAATAGATGTTTAAACTCCTTTCACATCCACAGAGACTTGTCTGAAAGTAGTGATTTAGACACACACACACACACACACACACACACACACACACTGAGTGAATCAGTGACTCCTTTTCAATCTATGGGCTCAGTAAGGGGCTTTCCTGTGGTGGATAAATAATTTTAAAGTACTGAACATAACTTGATAAAAGGAATAATGCACAGAATTATTCTATTTTCAATTAGCATTATTTGTAGGTAACATTTCTGACTTGTTCTAGAAAGAGCTGATTTTGAACTTGTAGATATCACAGCCTTTTTGAGTTTGCTTAGAGGGACTGATCCGACTCTCTGTGGCAAGGGAAAGGGGCTAATCCAAAGGGCAGATCAAGGTATTCATAGCACTGTCAGTGAGCTCTGTACTCTTGGGCTTATATTATTTTCCTTTCAGTTGTTCTAAAGTAATCTCTTTGTGATTTAAGAGGAGTAATCAGAGAGTTTGATTAAAATCTCTTTGAAATTTTAACATAATTTCCAAAGGGAAAAAATATTTCCCATTTATAAACAGGATATAATTAGCGTAATGGCAGATCTCAAAGAATGAGACAATTTAGGCAGCAGAATATTCGTGAAACCTAAAAATAAGGACCAACGGGAACATGGGAAGCAGTGGGATTGGAAGACATTCATGCGCCTAGGTTAGCCCCGAGTGACCCTAGCCACTCACATACCATTGCACACACTGCCACTCGCTGTGTACCCTGTTGCAGTCTTTTCATCTGAAACAAGAGTAAATCCCCTGTGTTATGTAGGCTTTCAAGGAAATAATTCATGAGCAGTGCTCAGTGGGCACTGGGTAAAGATTTAAGCGACATAGAACTTAGCAGTAATTTACCCAACTTTATTTTCACTATAAAAAAACAAGAAAATAATTATGCAAATTTCTACTTGGGAAATAGCATCTTATTTCAAGCTTCTGGAAAAATGCATGACCTTTGACAATAATCTCAAACTTAAGCAAAAAAAAAAAATGTTGCTGAGTAAGCAGGTTTTCTGGATTCGTGAGAGAAGTAATGACAGTTCTACATTTTTTCAGCTACTCTACATTTAAATCCCTTTTCCCTTCTTCTTAATAAAATAATCACTTTCAAGTTTCCTACAGAAAGCTAGCATTACATTCTGAAAAATAGTGTTGACTCTTAACATGTGCAAATAATAGAACTGATTGCAAGTGTTTCAGTCAATCTACCACCAGGTATATGCTTTAAATTCATTATGTCTCAGTGGAAGAATAGTCTACCTCACAGTGGTAGTGTTTTAATAGAATGAGAAGTGGGGCTGAAGATTTCTTTTCTTTATAAGCCTACACTATTATTCTCCATAGTGAGTTTTTAAAGGTCATTAAATTTTAATATGAATCATTTTTAGTTATGGTCCTTTATAAAATTATCCTACCACCAAAGTTTGTAATCTGTAACTTTGTTTTTTTTTGTACCAGGAATCAAACTCACAACTGCATGCTTGCCAGGCAGGTGCTATGCTGCTAAGCTATATCCCTGGCTGTGACTTCTTTCCTATAAGATTTTATTCTATTGTCCTCCCTCCTTACTGCTATTTTTCTATCAGTTTATTGCAAAAAAAAAAGAATGTGAGAAGTTCATATACTCTTAAATACAAAAATGTTCAAACAACATATATTTTTCTCCTTTAAAATACATTTATTATTCAACAAAGTTTGAAGTAATAAGGTCAGACATAAAGATCCTTTTGGTTGAATTTCTATTACACATACCAAGAGGAAGGATGACATTTGAACTGAGGAAAACTTTCTGGCTTCATAAAGCCTTATCATTGTACGTCAGGAGCAGCTTATTCTTCCTGGTGTATAAGCAGAGACTGTTACGAACCATACGTAGGATGATGCTGATGGTCATACAGCAGTATATGTAAATGCCACTTACCATTATGAAAAATTTAGATTTTTGTTGTTGTCATTTTGAGATAGAATCTGGCCCTATAATTTATGTTGCTTGAGCTCATTGTGTAGCCCAGGCTGGCCTTGAACTTGTGACAGTCCTCCTGCTTCCGCTCTCAAATGCTGGGATTACAAGCATGCACCACCATGCCCCACATTGACCTGGCAATTAAAAGCCTAAATTGCCATCAGCTGCCATTGTAACTGCCACTTGACAACAAATGTCAACAGGTAAAAAGTTGAGGCAGAAGAGACCAAACAAATTAACCCCAGTTTGATTGTCTCTCTCATTTCCTGGTTCTGCAAAGTATTCACAGTTTCTGAGTGAAAAAAGTAAGTGAAGAAGACATCACTCTTTTACTGAAAACCAGAGAATCTTCATAAATGATTAAATTGTAATAATTTATCTTCTGGTGAGCATGCACCATCCATTCTATCTAGCTTGGAACTAGAAATGAAGGAGATGCAGGTCTCTAATATCCACACTCAGGCGATACCTACAGCAGAACACTTGGACTTCAGCACTGTCTCTTCCCTCCACGCGTGTATCAGACCACAACACTAAATTCCATCCTTTGACCCCAACTGTATTGATGTTCTTTCCAATTAAGTGTTTCTTGCCCACTTATGTCAAGATGACAGCAAAACAATCAAGCAACTGTGAGAAATTATGGGTCACTATCTGTTTCTTATCCATCTGATTAAGAAGACAGAATTAGAAAAGTCATTTGTACATTTCTCCTTTAAAAATGTTTCATGTCTGGCCATGGGAATAGGACAAAAAAGTTTTATTTTTTTTTAAGATAATTTTTCAAGAACACTGTTGTGTGTGTGTGTGTGTGTGTGTGGTTTTCTTTTTTTTTTTACCTTGATACTTCATTGGCAGAAGAACATTTTGTGGTCATATTTTCTGTTAAGACAGAGAAATCAGTGGGAACTGCATACTGGCTTTAAAATGCTCTGGAACAACTGTTACATAGAACCAGGAGACCAAGGAAAGAAAATTGGAGATACTATGTATTGAAAACCTTTTTTTTTTTAAAGATTTGGATGAAATCTTTTTCAAGGACCAGAATAAAGCCATCTCCTTTAAGTCTATTTATTTTATTAGTCCTCAAGTGGTCTTTCCTTCCCTTTCTTTTTCAGCTATTATATTAATACTAATCATAATGAAATAAGTGACCTTTAATAATGACAGTATTTTTTACTTTGATGCATGCACAAACACCCCTAATGAATGATTGCAGCATAGCAAACAATGTGATCGGTTTAAACAGTATCTGAACACCATGACTCCAACTTTCTAGGGAAAGGATGAAATCAGCTTACTGTGCCTCCCATGAAAATAGAAAAACATATTTATTCTTTCTTGTCCTTGTCTTTCCCTTATCTTCTCAAACACATCCAAACATATGCATGATAGTAGTTGCTGAAGAAAGAGTAAAGCGGTCTTTCAACACATGAGAGGAGAGATCCAAGAGGAAAGCAAAGTGACAAGTGACCACTTGAAGCTGGTGGATCTAGAAATTTCCTCAGCTCCCTATTCCTTCAGAGAGAGGTCAATGACATAGTGAATAGAAGTAGTTCAAAGCTGTCCCACAATCACCTTTCTTTCTTACCTTTGCGGCTCTAGGCAAGAGACCATTTTGTGACTATCCCTGCCCCAGCACAGTTAAATGCCAGTAGTGCCAGTTGTGTGCATGACTATTTTCCAAAAGCACTAAAACTGAGGAAAGTTTTCAGACTTGATGTAAGTTATGTATCACTTTCACCTTAGACATTCTGATGTTCAAGGAAGTTGTCCTTTGAGTCAGTGAATAGGCTCAATGTAATTTCAGAGACTGTCAGAGACTTACATATGTAGAGATGATAATCAGGCACAGAAACAAATTTGGACTCATGCAACAAGCTAGTCTTGATGAGAGAGAGAGAGAGAGAGAGAGGGAGAGAGAACGAGCAGAGGACACACGTTTGCGTGCTCCCTGCCTTTGCCATGTGATATCCTGTGCTGTTTAGGACTCTGCCAGCAAGAAGGCCATCACTAGATGTGGTTTTTGATTTTGGAACAGAACCATAAATCTAAATAAATCATTTTTCTTTATAACTTTGTGCATTATGTCACCAACAATAGAAATCAGACTAATATAGTATATGTATAGACAAAGGCATGTAATATATATATATATATATATATATATATATAGAGAGAGAGAGAGAGAGAGAGAGAGAGAGAGAGAGAGAGAGAGTCAACAGTCATGACCAAGTAGAGTATACAAGAGTAATACAAGGTTGATTGTTAGTGGAAAATCAATGTAATTCATCACACTAACAGACAAAGAAGAAAAATATCATAATTATCCCAATACATTAAGTAAAAGCAACTGACACATTCAACATTTGCACATGATAAAGGTTGTTAGAATACTGCCAAAGAAAGAAAACTTTCTCAATCTATAAAACTCAGCATGAAAAACCTATAAAATATCACACATAATGAAGAAAGGTTAATTGTTTTCTCCCTCAGATCAAAAGCAAGGCAAAGCTGTCTATCATTATTGCTTCAATTCAGCATTATCCTGGAAAACACTACAACTGGGGAAGAAAAACACATAAAGGGTGGGAAGGAAATGAAATCTGTATTAATGAATAAATTGATTATGTATATAAAATCTTTGAAGTAACTAATTGGTGAATTTAGCAAAACTGCATGCTACAATTACTCATATTGTAAAAATGTTCATTTGCTTTAAATCAATGTATGCATTGAACTTGTCCCTTTGGGATGATATTGAAATTAATAATCTAATTCTAACTTTTACATGGAAGGTTAAGGACCCAGTAAAGGACAAAGTTGGAAAATTCACATTATCTGATTTCAAGATCTATTAGAAGTATATAGTAAATAAGACTGATATAGATTAAGGTCAGAGAAGTGGGTGGAACCAAAGTCCATAAATAGACCCAGAGGTCTACAATTAACTGATATTTGACAAATATTCTAACCTAGTAATTCTATCAGGTAAAATGTTTTCAACAAATATGTAGAAAAACTAGTTATCTGAATGGAAAAATAAATAACACTCCCTTTTCATATCATAAGCAGACTTCACTAAAAAATATGGAAACAAGACACCAACTGATAGATGATATTCACAAAATGTATACCTGACAAAGGTCTTATATTCAGACTGGTAAAGAATTCCTTTGACTCAGTAATAAAAAAGACAGCCCAATTTAAAATTGAGTAAAAGGTTGGAAAAGATCCTTTAGAAAGGAAACTAAATGCAGGGCCTAACAGGAACAAGTCATCAGTGCAATTAGTCATCAGGGAAATGCAGAGTAAAGCCACAGTCAGATATTATTGCACGTATCAGATTGGTTGAGATTAAATCAAATGAAGTACAGCAAATCTTGCTGATAATATTAAACCACTGAAGTGCTCATACATTGGTGGTGGAAGGGTGAAATGCTGTAACTTGTAAGGAAAAAAACATGTTGCCTTTTAAAAAAAAGTTTACAAACTTAAACATCGACTTACTCTGTGATCTTTTTCCAGTATGGACTGCAGAGAAATGAAAACAATTGTATATAGAAAGACTTGTCCAGATATTTTTATTTTTACTATCCTACAACTGAAAATAATTCAAATGCTCATTAACAGGGTAATAGATAATCAATTGTGGCATACAATCATACAATGTAATACTACTAAACAGTAAAAAGCAGCAGAGTATTGACCCCCAGTAATGAGGATGAATCTCAAAGAAATGTTGAAAGAAAGAAGACAGAAACAAACCAAAAAAAAGTACTTACTATATGACTGAACTTGTATGTAGTTCATCCTACAGACAGAAGCAGAGTTGTTGCTATTGTTGGAGTGGACAGAAATTGACAAGGACCTGGCATTAGAGACAGTTGCCAGATGGAGAACATGGACATTATATTTGTCAAACTTACTGACATGCACAATGAAGAATAAAAATAAAGTGAATGAGCTAATGATAGAAAAAAAAATAGCCACAAAAGAAGAGATTTCTGCTTCCCCAGAGGGTAGTGGAAGGAATATCCTACACTATGAGTCATGAAAACAGTGGGAAGGTGACTTCCTGGCAGTTCCAAACAGAAAGTTTAGCACGGAATACCATGGCTGTATGAGATTTCTTGGCTATTGGTCACTCTAAGTTGGGAGGGTTGGCAGAACCAATTTGAGGAGTTTGGATCAGTAACTAGATGATTCAGAATTCATTTCCTCTCTGATTTATACTTATTTAGGAAAACGTTGCTCAGAAATAGTTTGAAAGCCAAATGGTGAGTTGAACATATCTCCTCTATCCTCAATTAGTATATTTGTGTCATATACTTATCCCCTCCATGTCGAATAATTCAAATTCCACCAGATGGTACCTGACAAAGATATTGGTACCTAGGAAGAAAAAAGTGACGAGGAAAACATGAGTAAATATTTTCATGACTATGCATTCAAGCACCATCTCTTTCTCTCTCAATGAAACGAAGTTCTTATTTATATTGTGTGTCCAGATATAAATGTGCTTTATGGGTGATTCTAGGTGGGTTTGGTAAAGAGACTGTGTAACTGGTAAAGCACTTACTACTGAGTCTTTCTCCGTGTCTGTTGTCGGGATTTAAAGCCTACCTTCTCTCCTAATGGAGACAGGCGCTTCATAAAGAATGCTTTCGTCAACCTTGTGACAGATTGGAGAAGAGTCTGCTAGGAATGTTTTATTTTGAGAGCCCGCTGAGGGCTCTTCTTTCTCAAACCCATTAAGATTTTCTCCAGACAAAAAATGTTAAATTAACATGAAATTAAACCAAGCCCGAAGCATGAATGTTTCTTAGTTGCTCTTCCCATAACCCTCTGGCCTCTCTTCCATTAGCTGTTGTCTTGGCTTGGCATGCTCATGGCTACTTTTTAGGGTGTCTCCTCTTAAGCCTCACCTTTGCAGGGCACATGTGGCCAAGCCCTGTGTGGCACTTGCGCTAAGGGACTAGAGCTGTGCTCTATTCACTGTTCTCACCGCAAGTGAAGAGTTGAGTGCATGTGCTGCAGCACATGTTCGCTGAATGAATGAACAAACATAATAAATCAATGGGTAAGTGAAGTAAGCGCACTCACCTTTTGAAGTTCATCTAAGCTTTCAGAAAAAGATTTTTTTAAAAATCACCACTGATTAATTGTCGATATTCATGAGTTGTAATGAAGAGTTTTCTTTTTAAGAAAAGTATTACAATCATTTTATTGAAAAAACCTCTAGAGTTTTAGTATATTTAAAGTAATTAATGAGCTTTATTTTTTTATTGGGATGAATGAATTACCAAGTATGCAGTGAATCCTTTTGTTTTTGGGAAACAGCAGGAGTCATCTTTTGTTTTGGGCCTGGGTTCAACCGAGCTGTCTCTCAGCTACTGGACATAAGGACATTTTCAACGACAAACTGAGGGGCTTAGTGTGAACACATAATATGTTTATCTGGCTTTTGTAAAGAGGATTATTATGTCTAACAGAGACACATTGCCCAGGATTTCGTTTGAGGCCACATTCATGGTCAGCTGAATGGTCAACATATGTCTGGCTACTCTAATTTTTTTTCCTCAGTAGAAATGGGATTGTTGGTAGATAAAGCACCCACCAATACAGTCTGTGGTTCATAGCAGGATTTTTTTTTTTTATATCATAGGTGGGAGTTTCAACTCCACAGCCACATTTTAAGACTTCCTGGCCAAGAAAGAGGACATACAGAGATGTCTTTCGGGACACAGGGTGAAGGCCAGGCTGCTTGACTGTGCCAGGTTACAATATTGAGTGTGTTAGTCAATCACTTATACGTGATTTCTTGATGAGACTCGGCTCCCTAGGGCTCAGCTGTAGTTTTGTCACTATAGTACCCTACATCCTTGAATGTGAGAGCAAGTAATAAGTAACTGTCAAATGAAGGAATAAATAAGTAAAATAGGATAAATAACACACCCAAGTGCTACTTCCTTAATCTCTCCCTTTGTCTGCTGATTCCTACTCCCTGGCACTAAAAGTAATCTCTCTATTCTGATATTTAAAAAGTTAAGCATGTGGTGTCATATCCAGAAAATTCTCACATTATTTGCTTTCCACTTATTTTATACTTGAGTATATACAACCGTGTTCCTAGACTGTCAATTTCTTTGTGCAAAGGGAGTATTTCTAACTTCCCTTTACATTTTCTACAGTGCCAATGCATGTTCACAAATTAGATACCTTACTAAGTGAAAGAACCAGAAGGAACCATGTAAAATTTCACTGATATTTACCGAGACCAACCTATTAATGTTTGATGTATGTTTTGTTGTGAAAGTAAGGAATTTTACCCACATTTGTATCAAATCAAGCCTCCAGTCGGTAACCATTTCTTTTCTTCCCAATCATGTAACATGCAGGGACATTGGAAGATGCCTTATGTAAGTAGGATACACTTAAAGGAAAGCGCATTTCTTGGGGAGGTCCCGGTTCTATTATTCAGAATTTCACTAAATATACTTCCCTCGTATTAAACAAACATGTTGATTCTCATGGAGTGCTAGCAGGCAAAAGGTACTTCTACTTATGTATTAATTTAGGTTTTTGACTCATCTGCAATAAGATTCTGGTTGTTGGAAAATTAAATAGCCATATAGTCCTATGGATCTTGAGTTTTTTGCATCTGGCCTATGAGTGATAAAAGAAAGAAGTTTTAGTATTTGTTCTCACCTTGGGAAAGACTCTGGCAGAGAGTTCTATGAGCTTTCACAGGCTCCTTAAACAACCTCACTGAGCATGAAATTTTGCATTCTACTACCCAAGGAAGGTTCATGGTGACCCATGCCCTCTCCCAGAGCCTTTTCTAGTTACCCCCAAAACACCCCACGTTTGCAAGCAGCAGCAAGTGGCTTATCTCTCAGACCGGGTCAGGGCTGCGAAGACTTGGTTTTGAATCTATTTTGTTATTATTGTGGAAGTAAGAATACAAAAAGAGCAAAACAGAATAAGGGGGTAGATTAGAAGTATTCCCTTAAGAAGAAACAGAGAAAAAAGGAGAAGACACAAGTGAAAAAACAAGGAAGAACAGGAACCTTGACATGTCCCAAAGACCAAAGGCTAGAATTTCAGAGGAAGTCAGTAACAGAAAGGGTAAATAAATGGCTTAGTCCATTTGGATTTTTATAACAAAGTTCCATGAATGGAGTAGCTTATAAATAAAAGGCATTTATTTTTCACATTTTAAAGTCTGGGAACATTTGGGGTCTGGTCAAGGCTTAAATTTGGTTTGTGATTGGTGCCTAATCTCAGTGTAGTGCTCCAGATCTCTTTGACTAGGAAATTGACCCTATATATGAAGGCTCTGTCCTCACAGTTTAATCACCTTCCAAAGTCTATACCATCTAAAGCCAGCAGCTTGAGGTAAAGATTTAAACATAAGGATATGGGGGAGACAAATACTCAGACCATAGCAGCAACCTAGAGAATGCCAGTTAAAAGGACAGAAAAGAGAAGCCATTTGATTTCTCTAAAAGGGGCTGCTGGATACCTCGCCAGTACAGTAGTGAGGAGGAAAGTTGGTTTCAAAAAGAAATAAACAGATGACAAAAATGTAGAAGAATTGATCATAACCCATTCATTCTAGAAACATGGCCATGCTCTTTGGTAATAATTTTTCATGTTTGTTACATTTCCTTTTCCATTCTTCTAGTCCCAGTTTGAGTTTTAAAAGCCTTTTCTCTGAGTCAGGGAAAGGAAATAACTTCTTGTATGATGAGGATTTGGGCAGAGTTGGCAAGGGCATCTCACATTTTACTGCTTTATTTTAATAGCATTGGAAGATTGTAAGTGGCTGTGTTTTGACATTAGAGCTACTTTCATGGTTTCCACATGCTGTGAACTATGATTTAAAAGAGAAATTTTAAAAAAAAATATCAAAGTGACTATAAAGAGGAGGTAGAGGGGACAGCTTGTAGAAGTCAGTTGAGAGGACTAGGTTTGGGGGATTGTGGTGATAAAAACAGAGGTAGCACACTTATCTTATAGTTGAAGAGTTAAGAGCTTCAATGCTGGTGTTGGCCTTGAGCTCAGCAGATGGATTTATCTGTTGATGCTCTCATGGTCCAAGTCCAGAGAAAAGATTATGCTGCTAGTGCTTTCTGTTGCTTTTTAAAGGTTCCCACTAGTGTGTGCCACAGTGATTTAGATAAGATGGGGCCCAGTGTGGTTTTCCTTATAATCCGGCCTTTTTGTTTTTGTTATTGAGGGAAGGTTGTTTACCCTTTGTCTTTTACACTGCTTCAAGGAATGTAATAAAGAAGCTTGCTAAGGGAAAGATCAGACAGCCTGGCACCTGATAACCTTTCTGTGTTATTTGTCTTCTAACCTTCATCAAGCCACTAGTGTTTTTAAATCTTAGTTTGCTTGTTTGTAAAATGGTTTTTACAAAAACAGCCCTATCTTCTAGATAGGTTGCAAGACAGGATGAAATAGCATTTTTATCTCATTGCTGGGACTAAATATGTCTTCAAATTAAGGAAGTTTATTTGGCTCATGGTTTCAGTCCATAGGTGGCTCCAAGGCATTATTAATGGCATGGTGGAAGGGCATACTGCTTACTCTGTAGTAGCTGGGAAACAGAAGGAGAAGAGAGGATACAGGGACCACAATATGCCTATTCAGGTTACATTCTCGGTGACTTACCTCATCTGAGCCAGATCCACTTTTGCCCATATGAGGTTTTGGGGGATATTTTAGACCTAACTGTAATAGCACTTTAATAGCAAAGAAGCTTGCAAACCAAATCGAATTTTATCAAGCCACTAAGAAAGGGAAGTAGAAGACAACGAGGACTTGAGGTGTGGTTAGCATCTTCCTCTTGTTACTGTCCTTATCCCTGTTCCGGTAATTGTGAACCAGCTTCTTCTGTGAGCCCCATACTTCAGTAGAACTGACTTCATCCTGAGCCAAAATGGGGAGTGCATGGTTCTGAGTTGGAAATTGAAAGTATAGGTTTCTGTTTTGTTTCATGAAATACCTTTCACTGGGCCTAGCACATGTTTAGCAAGCAATAAATGTTTATTTTATCTCTATTTCTGATCTTCTCCCCTTTCAGTCATATAAGAGTATACTTACTGATACTACTGACAGATAGATTCCAGTTTGTGGGAAAAAAAGTTTGCTCAATATTGGAGAATCTTTCAGATACAGAAGCTTAATCATCACATGGTTTCTTTTATATAAAAATAAAAATATAACACGCAAATTAGAAATAGAAAATAGGAAATGATAAAATAGATCTTTAGCATATGGGAAAAGAACAAAGTGATGAAGAGAGGGGGAAGGGGTTGGAAGGAAATGTGATTAAACAAAGGGAATTGTGGTATGTTGTGTGCATGTACTGAAGTTCCTGTAAGGAATGTGATCATCATGTACTATAAACATACAAAAAAGGAGAAGGGGTCCAAGAGAGGAAGGGAGAGGGAGAGAGAGAAGAGGATATAAAACACAATTTAGATGTGCCATGTATGTGTATCTACTCTCTATGATAAATGTAATCATTTCATCTACAAACATACTAATAAAAAAAGACATATACTTTGAAAACTCAAAAAATGGAAAGAATTGTGGGTTAAGTATTTTCAAAGAAAGGGGCAATATTTTGAGAGGGTTTAATGTCAATGCATTTTCACTGTAATTCATTTTTGAAAATTAAGAAAGTAGAAAAATATAAAAATGCCTTATAAGTTTTATCAAAACTTATGGTCAAATACAGTGCTGTCTAGGAACTGCTCAAGGTCTTAAAAGGGGTCTTGAAGCTTCAATGTCAGCTGCTTCGTGCAGTACTACTTGTTTCAGTGGATGAGATGTCCCATATACGTATCTTGCTCACTGCAGTGTTCAGAAACCCCTGCGCTCTCTCTCTCTCTCTCTCTCTCTCTGTACACATTTGAACTGACACTGTCTATTCACACAATTGCCTAAAAGAAATGCATGATGTATGTCATTTCACATGAAAAAAGTTAAAGTGATTTTAAAATATTTCTAGTTTGAGAGTTGATGTCATCTATTGAAATTATTCAAGATCCTTTAGTTTCTGGAATATTAGATCTAAGGATCTCTGTCACAGGTCACTTTCTACTTAAAACTACCCATAAAATTTGTTGTTTAGATTACAGGGTATTTTTCTATGTTTCCAGGTCTGTAGTGATGGGTCAGGAAATAACTGGAGACATTTAGCCCAGGCTAGTGTCTTCCTGTGACAGACCACATCAAAATCATTCCTGACAAGGATGAAGCTATGCTCTGTTCAAAGTTCTGCAGAGCAGAAATCTCCCCGCCTGGCCTTGACAACTTCTATCCTTGTTAGGACTTTCCACCTCTGATCACTCTGAAACTCTAAGGCATAACATTGGCGTGCAACTGCCTTTGTTCAGGATGCACCAGTACTTCAAGGTCAAGAGGATGTGCTCTAAGTGCTTGTTATTTTCACTGTGAAGGAAAACTCCTCTTTGAATATCTAGTTTTGTTTCCAATTTCTTTTTTTTTATTTTGAAGTGAATAAAACCAAATGAAATAAAACAATAGAGTCAATCAAAACAAAACAATGAACATGGAGGAAGTCTCCCAGAAAGCAGCATCTCAGGCTGTCTCTTTGGGACCCGAAACTCTCAGACCCATAGAGTGGCCTGGGCTGTTTGGATCGAAAGTCTGCACAGACCTGCATCTCGGCGCGACTCTTTGGGGCTGGTAGGCCTGCCCTTCATCCGCAAGGAACTGCCTGGAGATCGGCATCTGGGCCAGGTCTGTTTGGGCCCATAGCCCCGCCCTTCACCCCCAGGAAGTCTCCCAGAAAGTAGCATCTCAGGCTGTCTCTTTGGGACCCGAAATGCTCAGACCCGTAGAGTGGCCCGGGCTATTTGGTTTGGGAATATTGTGGAGACTGGCATCTTGGCCAGGTCTGTTTGGGACCGGGAACTTTTCAGAAACCAACATTCTGGCCTGACTCTTTGGGACCTGTAGGCCCTTCACTCGCAGGGAACCTCCTGGAGACCTGCCTGGGACAAGGCACGGAGGCCTGGCCTGCCTGAGATTCCACAGGCTCCGGGGTGGCCACACCCAGC